>ML675640.1:13542107-13598052 GCA_007922155.1 Mesoclemmys tuberculata
TATATAAATATTCCATTTGTCTCTAGCTAGTCTGTATTTTAAGCATATTTGCCTTGGAGGGTGGGGGCAAAAAACTGAATTTTGATCCCTAGCACTTGATTGAAAATGACCAGATTAGGGAATTCTAACACAAATTATCCGAATGCCTCTTATTTGGTAATTTACCACTTGATTCATTCTGACCACAGCCTCCTTTGCATTTTAATCAAAAAAATGATAGCTACTGATCAGTTTCCTTCTCTGCTGTGGTTGTACAGATGTATTTTTCTAGCTAATGGTTTAATTTTAATGAAATTTACCCCTCTTCTTCACTCTCATTTTATAGTCCCAAATGCTTGTTTTTTCTTTCTTCTTGTGATCGGCCTCAGGCCCGGTTGTATACAGGTGGCCTTCCCACCCAACAGATGTTGCCAATCGGTGGCTTGAAGCTGCACCAGGTCTTTCACAATGTCCTGGAGAATCTGATCAATGTAATGAATGGGTACTGCTTGCCGGAGCCATATTTCAGTGCAAAAGTAAGTGTCTTTCTATAAGGGCATCTGCTTCTAATACCCAAAGGTGTTTTAACAGATATGTTTATGCCAATGAGCTTTTGTTCACATGATCGCTTTTGCTCAAATTCTTTCCTATCAATTTCTCTTCCTTACCTGGATCTGCTCTCAAATCTAGTTTAACTTGTATTCTTTTTGGAGTGATCCCTCACTATCAATGCGATAACAGAGAGCGCTTACAGTATTTCTTCAGGCGGCAACCTAAATGTATAATGCTCTGGTGAGCACCTTAACGTTCAGTGCTGTCTGTAGCACATCTTTTATGCCTTCCGTTCATCCAGGGATCTCAAAGTCCTTCTCAAGCCTTAAGTTAAGACTCACAACACACTTGCTGTGCAGATAAGTAGGTATCATCCCCATTTTATAGATAAGGACTCCAAGGCCCTGATTTATGAGAAATGCTGAGCAGTTGCAACTTGTACTGAAGTCAGTGAGAGCTGCAGGTGCGCAGCACCTCTGAAAATCAGTCCCCAGGTGACGTTGACCAGGCTTCTATACCTGGTTTGATGTGACTCCCAGCCCAGTGCCACAGCTGAGAAACCATCCTTAATTCCATTGCACTAGCCCCCCGACCTGTTGCATAGTTTTCACTGCAATGGCAAGATCTCCTCACTTGCCTTTCCTGAGACATCCAGCTCTGATGTTTTTCCATGATGTCAGTGTATCAGTAATCTTTATTTTGCTTAGATCAAGGAGTGGGTGGGTAAGCTGATGAAGACCCTCCGGGACCCTTCCCTTCCGCTTCTGGAGCTACAGGAGTTTATGACAAGCGTGTCTGGAAGAATCCCCCCTTCAGTGGAGAAATCTATTCGAAAAGTGATGGCACAATACGCCAGTAACATCACCTCTGTGCTATGTCAGTTTCCCAGTCAGCAGGTAATCCGTGCAAGAGGGAATGTCTCTTGTATTTTATCCTCACTAATATCTGTGACTATCATAGTGTCTTTCCTTTTCAAGTTGAGCTGGTCAGAATTTTTCAATTGAAGAGTTTTTCTGCTAAAAGATGGGGTTTCATCAAAAATATTAATGGGGAAAATGTCATTTTTCAATAAAATCTTTCATTTTTTTTGTTCAAAATGTTATTGGGGGGTGGGGAGGGAGGGAGAACAGGTTTTTTGATCAGTTTTGTTTTTAAGGATAAATTGTTTCCTGTTATAAACTCATGGAAGAACCTTTTACACAAATTCTCAGCCCTAGAGTAATTTCCTTCCCCCTCTAAAATTGAGCTAGCCTCTTTAAGATATCCTTATTCTATTTGAAAACTGAAAAAGTTAAGTGGCTTTGCTTCTCCCAGCTGTTGCTCTGAATGTTCCATGTGAATGCAACTGGAATAGGTCAGTGCACTTCACCACCATGTGTTTTCTGTACATAGATTTCTGTCAACTCAGGCACCATTTCTCTGCTCTAAGACTTTCCAGTGTGTAATGATGAATGTCTGTCTTTGTTCATTAGGCAAGGTGGGGAGGGCAATATCTTTTATTGGACCAACTTCTGTTGGTGAGAGAGACAAACTGTGTGGCTCAAAAGCTCCTTTCTTACCAAAAGAAGTTGGTCCAATAAAAGATATTTCTTCATCTCCCACCCCACCCCCATCTCTCTATTATCCTGAGACCAACACAGCTGTAACTACATTTCATTATTCATAATAGTGCATATGATGATAGTTTTAAAACCTCCCCAAACACAACAGTAATTGTGGTGGGCTTCTGAATTATTCCTGCTGGGACCTAGGCAGGCTTGGAATGTCTTGTAACGGGCAGATTGGTTGGCTGTACAGCACTTACCAAACAGAGATGGTTTCTCTTCCCCTCATAATACTTGTTGCCCTTCATCTTGGGGGTTGGAATTTAATGTTTCCAATTTTGGAGACATCTCTACAGCCTTGTGATGCCCAAGAATGGGAACCATTGTTGTTCAAAAAGCAAATATCACAAGATCTTTTTCAGGGGATAAGGCAACAAGCCCCGTTTATTGTGAATACAAAATTTGGTAAATAGTATCAATAATGCAAATACCAGGAAAACAGCATCAACACTGTAACAATATTAATATTGTGCTTTACTTAGTGATGGCAAATACAGAGCCTCTTGTTAATAAAGTGTAGTTCATTGACACATGTTTAAATTGGAACTTTCATTCACACTCACACACAGGCAGGGAGACAGACAAACAGACATGGGGTCTCACAGATGTTACAGTTACCAGCCTCTTGGTGCTGGTGGTAGTCACTGGCCAGGTGACCGTAGCACAAGGGTGAGGAGCAAGGTTCTGAACGTTTTTAAAAGACTGAAGTGAACATTTTCAAAGGCTAGAACAGTAAGAGTCAGTTGAGGTTTTAGCTTTTGATTAAAGGTACAGTGTATCAGGCTGAAGTACCTCTTGGTAGGAAGGGAGGCCAGGGTGTTTCATGTATTTCATAAAAACAAGATTGAGCCAACATTCTAAAGACCCAGGATCAGTTGTGCAAATCCTTACTCCTGTGAGTAGTCTAACTGAAACGAATTGAACTGCTCACGTGTTGGGATAATTCACGTGGGTAAGGCATTGCCCTGCCCCTGGTCTTTGGGAAAATGGAAATTACTTTTATTGCTGCTCCTAGGCTGAGAGTTTCAGAGGAGTGTAACAGTTAGACACCTGGTGTCTCCGAAAATCAAACTAGAGTTCCTTCTAATTAATATCTTCTCTTAAAAAGGGGAACGTATGTGGGACGAGAAGAGGGAGCTTCACTCGGTCTCTTAGCCATTCCTCTGTGCTGGTCAGTCCCTTCCTCTCGGTTTTCCACACTGTTGTGCCAAGCTACTTTTGAGCTCCTTCATGCCTGTTTCCGCTGCTCTCTGCAGATTGCTAGCATACTGGACAGCCACGCGGCCAGCCTGCAGAGGAAGGCAGACCGAGAAGTCTTCTTCATGAACACGCAGAGCATTATGCATCTAGTCCAGAGGTGAATGCCTTTCCGTGCTGCAGCACCCTCTTCGGTGTGGGAGGTTTCCAGCCATGCTGTGCAATGCTCCGCGGAAACGAGCGCCGGCCCTGACTGAGAGGTGGAGAAGGGTCAGTGCTGGTGTAGATGACTGCAGCACGGACCCCTGGGTGAGGGCTGGCCCATCCTCTGTAGTGATGTCACACCCCTCCCTGTCCTGAGCGAGCACAGCAGAGCTCTGCTTCCTGCCTTGCACAGCGAGTGCCACTCTCTCAAGCCGTTCGCCTACCCCAGGAGAGCAGGCCCTGTTTCCCAGTCAGTGTTTGATTCCGAGCAAAAGCAGCTTGGCGAATGTGATGATGTGGCATGCTCAGGCCTCTTCCCTCTGCCCAGGTACCGCAGCGGCATTCGGGGCCACGTGAAGTCCATCGTGTTAGACTTGCTGAGAAGATACTTACAAGTGGAAACCCAGTTCCAGCAAGGTCAGAGGAAGGGGTAGCATGTTTGCTAAGGGCCCTGTGCTGTTTGTAGCTCATCTAATCCGGGGATACTTGCTGTCTCCCCAGCCCACTATGACAAATGTGTGATCAATCTGCGGGAGCGGTACAAACCGGACATGACCCCGGTGCTCGAGTGCATCTTCTCTCATGCCCAGGTGGCAAAGAAGAATCTGCTGGTGATCATGTTAATTGTACGTACCAATGGCAACCTCTGTAAGGGTGCGGAGGGGACGTCCCATCCGATCAGAGATGGGTGTTGAGATGCACCATAGAGTGTTACAGCAGACCTGGGAGGCAAATACTGAATGCAAGGAAATCGAGAAATAAGGGCCGGAGGGAATGAAGCATGCTGTTGTCTTCTGTTTTGACAAGTGGCTTGCTGGTTGCTGTTCTATAGAAGGGATCCATTGCAGTGTTGCAAGATTGAAGGCCCAACTGCAGCTGAGAAGTCTGGATAAATGACTCATGTGGGAAACTTCCCTGTAATAAGAGGGTTGATTTGAGATATTGCAGCAATCTGTGAAAGGGGAAAATAAAGCAAATACCATGAATCAATTCAGCATATGCATGTTATGTGTGTCTCAGGTCTCAAATATTCGTACAGCTCTTAATTAATAATGTTTAATATCTGTACAGAGCATTTGATGTAAAGCATCTTCAGCATGCTTTAATGTCTTTAAGCCTCCTTATTAGATCTACTTTGCAAATGGGGAAACTGAGGCAGGTTTAGATTAGAACTCAGATGTTCCTGGTTCTCAGTCTTGCGTGTAGTCCTCTACACCATATTGCTCCTCTTATTTTATTGGAAAATTAAACTTCTACAGACCTTTTAAAGACGTATTTTGATCTCACTTGTTTAAAAATATAAAATTGCTTTCAAATTTTACAACATCTGTTCTTAACGTCTCTGACTGCAGCTAGTAGCTTCTTCATTTAGTGGAGCCTCAATTTAATTATCTTCCCTTTTTCTTGTGCTGACTTTTAAGAAATGGGGAAGTTTTCTGGCCTGTGTTGTAAAGGAAATCAGACTAGATCATCACAGTGGTTCCTTCTGGCTTTCTGATTGTTCTATGAAGAGCAAAAAATGAGCTCAAGTGTGTATGTCAGAAGAGAAATGGATGTCTTCCTGGTTCAGTGCATAGATGGTTGCAGGCACAGTATGTAACAAAGATGGAAGTTTCTGTTCAATAAGGATTAGTCATTTACACTGGAAGGATATATGTAAAATATATATCTATATAAAATATAATAAAAAACATTTTTCAAATAGGATCAGCTGTGTGGTCGAGACCCTACTCTGACGGAGGAGATGATGGCCATTCTCAATGAGCTAACGCAACTCAGTAAAACAGAGCATTCAAAAGTGGCGTTGCGAGCTAGACAGGTTAGTATGTTTCATGGTTTATATACCATGTTATTAAATATTGGTGATTTTTCCCAAACCTTCTCCTTCCATCCCCATGTCACAGCAATTCATTTTCAGTTTTATGGGTTTTTTGTTTTTTTTTGGTAGGTTTTGATTGCCTCTCACCTTCCTTCTTATGAACTAAGACACAATCAGGTGGAGTCCATATTCCTGTCTGCTATCGACATGTACGGCCATCAGTTCTGCCCTGAAAACCTAAAGGTTGTGACTATCTTTATAATTAATTAAAAAGCAGGGGATTTTACCTTCAGTTTAGATCCAGTGGCTCATTTTAGTGAAGCAGCTTGGTTTGTAAGCCATTTGTTTCAGAAGGCCTTAAAGGTATTAATGTTTTGTAGTTTAAGCTGTTGATGCTAGTATATATCAGACCACATGAAATGCTGCTTTCTGATCTCTTCCAGACAAAGGCCCATAGCATAGGTTCAGTCTCCTTCTGCCACGTGCCTCAAAAGAGGTAGGAAGTGAATGGAAGATTCTGTCCCCTTAGTAGGAAAACGTGTCCATAGGCTAAGAATTGAGGAAATATGTTGATGGGTACTCTAGAGACGCCCTAGACTAGTGGCTCTCAACCTTTCCAAACTACTGTACCGCTTTCAGGAGTCACATCACTTAAAACTACTTGCTTACAAAATCAGACAAAAAAGACGAGTGTCAAAGCACACTTTTATTATTATTCTCATTTTTACCATATAATTATAAAATAAATCAATTGGAATATAAATATTGTTCTTGCATTTCAGTGCATAGAGCAGTATAAACGTCATTGTCTGTAAGAAGTGTTAGTTTGTACTGACTTCATTAGTGCTTTTTATGTAGCTCGCTGTAAAACTAGACAGATATCGAAGTTGATGTCGTCGTCCCCTCTCCCCCTCCCCCCCAAAGACCTCTGCGTCCCCTCCGGGTACCTGTACCCCTGGCTGTGAACTGCTGCCATAGATCATTCCAAACCGAGTGTGAACTGAAGGCTAACTGAACAAAATCAGCGAAGGGAGCTTTGTGATCGGAGCAACTGCAGCTGTGTAACTTCATCTCTTCTTCGTCTTTTATGCCAGCACTGGCTTGTTCAAACCTTGCCACGCGCTGAATTCTGTTTTCCTCTCAATAGAAACTGATCCTCTCAGAAACCACCATCTTTGATGTGCTGCCCACCTTCTTCTACCACTCCAACCGGCTGGTGCGCATGGCGTCCCTGGAGGTAACGGGTGAATTGAAGACTCTGGCTTAGGAGTAATGTGGCTCTTTGAGGAGCAGCTGATTTTAGTATTAGTCAGAGATGCTGTGTTGCCCAACATGGTGGCTGTTTCCTTCAGTGGTTGGCCAGTGGGGCAGCACCCTTATTTAAAATTCAGGCTACGTCTGTACAACTTGTGTCGCTCAGGGATGTGAATCAGCCCATTCCTCTGAATGACATGAGTTACACCCTAAGTGCCAGTGTGGACAGCACTACGTTGGTGGGAAAAACTTAGTTACCGCCTCTCGCTGGGGCTGGAGTAATTAAGTCAACGGGCGAGCTCTCTCCTGTCGGCTTAGAGTGTCTGCAATGGCCGCGCTGCAGTGGCTGAAAGCTCTGTAGTGAAGCCATAGCCCGAGTTCTTCTCCCTCTTCTTTCCGCAGGTGTACGTGAGGAGGGGCTATATTGCCTATGAACTGAACAGCCTGCAGCATCGCCAGCTCTCAGATGGCACCTGCCTGGTAGAGTTTCAGTTTATGTTGCCATCATCGCATCCAAATAGGTAGGAACGACCTTCACTTCTAGTCTGTTGCCCGGTTCTGTAGAGTTATGAACTCCACTTCCATGGCTCGGTAGCTTTAACCAAGGATTGACTCTTCCACCCTTCTCCCCCCTGCTTTTGTAAAGCTGTTGAATTTATTTCTTCTTATCTCAGCTGTATGATGGAGACTCTCATGGGAAGTTATTAAACCTTCCAAGGTGGGCTCTTTGTGGATAAATCCCCTGTTCCATCTGGGGCCTGGGGTTGGGTTTGCTGTGTGAGTCGAAGAGCCGGTGTTTTGTGCTGTAGCTCACAGAGTTGTTCAATACTCTGATTTCAGAGGCAGCAGCCCCGCTCTGAGCAGGTAGAGTGCAGAACTTTCTCTTTGAAGCATGAGAAGTGATTTTCGCCCGCTGCATTAATACTCTAGCCAGGGTGCCCTTCTCTCTCTCTCTGTGTGTCTCTCTCTCTCTCTCTCTCTCTCCCCCGTAACTTGCTGGCTGCTGCTTTGGCACTTTGCTCTCTGGCCGGCAGGGCAGGATGGGTTCTTTCTGAATCAGGCATCCTTAGTCTTATCCCTCAAGCTGAGCATATGCTGGTTTGGAAACCCAAATCAGAACAAAAACCCTAACCTGTTCCGCAGCCCAGTAGTCACGTCAGTGCACGCTGTTTTTAGAATGAGAGAGGAGAGCTATTAAAGGCAGCCAGGTGCACCTGGGAGGAAAATAAAATAAAGATTTGAGGCCTTCTCTCTCCAAAGTGCTCTCTGGGCGTTACTCCTCAGCACAAGGCTGGGAGGGGAGCCAGTGTTCTCCTTATTCTATAGATGGACTCCGAGAGATGAGAGAACTTGCCGAGGGTCATGCAGCAGTTCAGTGACAGAACTACGGTAATGAACAGAACCTAGGAGTCCTGTCTCTGGCTTGGCCCATAACCATGCAGAGTAATGCTGGGTGGGCTAAAGTAAATAGTACCAACAGCAAACATAGGCTGTTCTCTTCTCAGAGCCTAAAGGATGTAGTTCTGTGTTGGCAACAGTCCAAAACAGTGCTTATGTCATGGAAGACCCCTCAGATCTCCTGGTCTGTTTCTAGTGTGAATTAATTAACCCTGTTGCTTACTTTTTGCCTGTATCCTTGTGCAAACTCAGCTTGGTTCTAGAGAAGTCATAATCCTGTGATTGTTTCTGTATCTCCTGCTCCCTCTTTTTTTGGCACAAGTAGAGCTCTATTAATACAAATGAATTATTTATTATTAACCTCGGGCATGTTGGAGGTTATAACTCATAACTCTCCCATAACTGTGAGATGGAGGAAGATCCTGCTGAGAGAAGGACACAATCTCATTGCAAAAATGCACAAGAGCAGAGGCGGGTGTTACTAGACTCCCTCTGTGCAGAACTCAGTCACCGGTGCTCTGCAGGGGGGACTGGTCCAGCCGTGTGCTTCCTGACTGGCGTGGATGGGGAGGGAAGAATTACTGATGGGGGTGTAGTGCCCAAATCCTGCCAGGAGAAGGGATTTGCCTTGCTCCGCAGCAGTAGCGAGTCCTCAGGGAGATTCCACGCCAAATTTAACCCCCCCTCTGATACCAGATGCTATCAGCGGCCCAAGGACTTTGAGGCTATGGGGTATAATGAGATTATGGCAGATCCCTGTATGGAATTCTACCCACGTCTGCCACTAGCCCGGTATGAGGGAGAGGTCAGTAACACTTGTTCACCAGGTAGTAGTGGGATTGTGCAGCAAGCCTGTGGCTGCCACTGACAGCGTTTTGAATGTGACTTGATGGAGGGCCTGAAAACGAAGAGAAATTCTTACAATTCTCATCAGCAAGCATTCCGAACGGGAGCATGAGCAAATCCTGGGAACGGGCTGACCACGAAACTTGAGAGACCCGAACAGGGGGTGTATTTTACTACAAGAAACAAATGGCCTCCGCAGCATGAAGAGAACATGCTGCAGATAGCTGGTGAGCCCAAGCCACGTTGAAATCGCCTCCTGTTCCTTGCACGCTGGTTAACAGTTCATTCGGCCTCCGGTGGAGGACCTGGGATCACTGAGCTGGGAGTGAAAAGGCAGAAGAGCGAGATTATCCAGGGGCAAGGGTTTGTACGACTGAGTGAGGCAGCCGTTGACTCTAGCCATGGAAGTATTTCTGTTCGGTGCATTGTATCCCGCTCCAGAGCTGGGCCATGTGGCTTATGCAGAAAGAATATTTTCTGGGCGTGAGGTGGGATGTGCGCGCACACGATTGTTGTTGGCTAGGGTTGCCAATTTTTTAATTGCTGAAAACCAGACACCCTGGCCCCACCCCTTCCCAAGAAGCCCTTCTCCCAGGCCCTGCTCCCACTCCGCTCCCCGTCACCTCTTCCAACAATGCTCACTTCCCCTTGTCCTGGGACAACCTGCTGCCTGCAGAGCCGGGCTGGGAGGAGCTGACATGGAGTCTGCCTGCCTGCCCAATTGGGGAATGATGGGTTAGAAGGGTGTGGTTGGCCCCAGAACCAGAGCCTGGGGGCAATTTGGGCACAGTGGGAAGGATGGGGGGCAGAGAAATCAGGGCACAGTAGGGCAGGGGCATGGCCAGGATTTCCCCTTGCTCTCGGGCACCAACACTGGTACCAGTACCTACCTCTCCACCAGAGAGACTGGAGCCAGCGCGCTCTCACTCACTCTCCGCAGCTGAGCAGAGCGGCTCTTCCAGGCAGCAGCAGCTGCTCTTCCTGGCCCCTGATGGCAGAGGCCATTGACTGTGGGTAACAATTCTTAGCATTGCTGACCTGGCAGGGAACCTTTTCAACCAAACTAGACATCTGGCAACCCTATGGCAACCAATCAATATACTATAATAATGCCAACCCATAATATTGGCATGTAGATCACACCAGGTGCATTTTTAGACATACATAATCTGGATAGGTGGTTCTCTCAATTTTAAAAGTACGTAAAAAACAGCACCCAGCAGTTTAATCAAATGGAAAAACATAACAGCAAACCCCATCCCACAGTCCCTAAAACCGCTACCCTCAGCTCTCCCAGAAACCCTGTCAGATGGGGATTTTGCAGTCAGCTTGATTTGATCATTAAAGGGTTTGTAAAAGAATTTTGTTCACTATATAGTGGTCACTAGGTTTGATCAGGGCAAAGAAAAGGAAGCCGTAACAAGACATTGGTGGCTAAGGAGGCAATATGGATGGGGTTCGTTACAGAACATAGACACCTCAGCTCTGGTGAGGGAGGGGAGAGGGAGTTTTATTCAGGTAATTCTATTTTTTTTAAATGAGCATGAATTCTAGACAAGCTGTTCCCTCACATCCCTGCATCACGTGCGTATTATGTCTGTCCATGCTCTGCCCTATCTCACTGTCCTCTTGTTCTTTGCACAGAATGTCTATCCCAGTCAGCATATCGAATCCTGACTTAGCCAGGCATAGCACCGAGCTGTTCATGGATAGCGGCTTTTCTCCTCCGTGTCAGAGAATGGGAGCCATGGTTGCTTTTGACAGATTTGAAGATTTCACAAGGTATGGTTGGAAGGGTGGGGGCAATAAACAGAACACGTAGTGTCAGTCAAACACCACCTCTGTGATGCTGACGTGTGCTACCACCGTTAGACCAAAGCAAAACTGGAGAGTGTTTTGTTTTCATGCACGGTCTTCAGTCTGACTAAGAAGTGCTCTGAGTCCGAAGGATCTTGCCTGATGCTGAGCTGTGGCAGCTGGAGAAGCTGTTTCCAATGTGATGCTCAGAGTGGGGGGAGATGATGATTCACTTAGGCAAAAGGTTGCTTTTTTTATTCAGGGAAATGCTTGTTAAAGAGAATGTAACTTGTAACTCTTCTGGAGTGCTTACCTGTCAGTCGGTAGATACTTATGGCCCATGCCACTGCAGTGTCTGAGGGCCTCAAAGTCATTTAGCGGGTTTTATCCTCATGACACCCTTGTGAACTTTGAAGCATGGTTTGTTAATCAGTGACTTTCCCAAGGTCACGTAAGGAGTGTGTGGAATTGAACCCAAGTCTCCTTGAGTCCCAGGCAAGCTTTTTCTCACTGCTGATGATACCCAAAGCCCTGCTCAATGCTTGTCCTCAGGGAACAACCTCGGTAGTTCAAGGCTGTGGGTTTTTTTACCGGGAGGGTTGTGTTTAAGGAATTCTCTAGCTTGATGCATTCACTGACTTTCCCACCACACCCTGTGTGTGTGTTCTGCCAGGAATTTTCATGAAGTGATCTCCTGCTTTGCTGACCCGCCCTCCGAGAGTCCCCTGTTCAGCGAGGCGCGAGCTACGCTCTACCAAGAAGAGGACAATAAGGTGAGGCTGATGTCTGGTCACTTCCTTCCGGCGATGCAGCATGAACACTGTCGGGACTGATCATACCGTCTTGTTTTCAGAATGCCCAAGAGGACCCCATCCACATCCTGAACGTAGCCATCCGATGGGCCGACCATCTTGAGGATGAGGAGCTGGTGCCCGTCTTCAGAACCTTTGCTCAGTCGAAGGTCTTGTGCCACTGCAGTATTTTGCTTTTGTGTAGATCCTTGTAAACTTGGGGTGCAGTTCCTGTACAGTCTGCTCATCTGATGTGCTAAACAGCTGACACTGTAGACCTGATAGCACGCTATGAATAATGCTCCCATTTGCGGAGCTAGGGCTATCACAGCAGTAATGGCTGTGAGAGTTGTCTGTTTCCCTGGGGGTGATGTTTGGCAAAGGAAAGCTTTGCCAGTCACGTGACGCTTGTCTCCTGTTTCCATACAGATAAACGTCCTTGCTGACTGCGGACTCCGAAGAATCACATTTTTAATTGCGCAGCAGGTCAGCAGAGAGAGGGCTTTGAGGGCAGTATCATTTTTGGTCACACTTTTAAATGTACGCTCAGTATAGTTTTTAAAGGTTAATAAATGATTGTGAGCAGTTGCAAGCATGTTACGCCATGAGTAATATGTTTTAGAGGGATAAAATAAGTACATCAGTAGAATGGATGTACAGAGGCAACCAGTTCGCCTCTTTAACAATTAATTGACATATCTATTGTGTTATACTTTATAGGAGGACACTCTTAATATAAAATGTGAATGTTATTTTGTCAACTCAATATTTTGTTGGGGTAGAATGGGGTCAAAACAAAGGTTTTACAAGTAAAGTCACCCCCCCAAAAAAAGAAGCAACTGTCTTGTGTTAAAATGCCCTTTTTGCTAGTGCAAGTGATAATTGCTTGTTTCCTGTCTGTATTTAATGCCATTGCTGGCTTAATTTTTTGAATGTGTCTATTTTTTCCTTGTTACAGAGAGAATTTCCAAAGTTTTTTACATTTAGAGCAAGAGATGAGGTAAGGCTCATTGTCTGATTCTCATAACTTATCTCTAGAAATAATGAAAATATTCCCAAGTCAAACAGGTTTGCTCCCTTCTCTTATGTCCACTCAGTTTGCAGAAGACCGGATTTATCGGCACTTGGAACCAGCCCTGGCCTTCCAGCTGGAGCTGAATCGGATGCGAAACTTTGACCTGACTGCCGTCCCCTGTGCCAACCAGAGGATGCATCTCTATCTAGGAGCTGCCAAAGTGGAAGAGGGCACTGAAGTTACTGACTACAGGTTTTTCTTACGAGCCATTATAAGACACTCTGATCTCATTACCAAGGTAAAAGGACTTAGCATTGCTCATGCTGTGCCTTGAAATTAACACTGTGTTTCTGTTGCATGGTCCAGACCTGTAGAGCTCCCTGGTAGAGGGTTGTGCAGGGATGGGTGTGCTGGTGGTGTGTTCCTACCCCTTTCTGTGCATAGGCTTGGGCCACTTGATTTTAGCCAGTCAGCTGTGACTGCCAAGGAGGAAGGCCACCTGCAAGGATGGTTCTGAGATGTAGACATACATTGGCTAGACGTTGTCGTGAGACTAATGACCAGCGGTGACACTTTCCATCCCCCATCTCCGCAGCATCTGAGTATCTCAAAGATGTTGATGAATTTATCCTCACAGCTACACGCCATCCTCTGGGGAGCCTGAGGCACAGAGATTTAAATGGGTTACCATGCTCAGACAGGGCCGAGCTGGGGATTGAACCCCAATATCCATGGTCCCAGTCTAGTGCCTTAATGCCTAGACCAGGGGTCGGCAACCCGCGGCTCCAGAGCCGCATGCGGCTCTTCAGCCGCGGTAAGCTATGTTTTGCTGCTCCAGACTATTGTCTCTTTTGATAGTAAAGGTTGCTGACCTCTGGCCTAGACCATCCTTCTGACCACGACGAGCTGGGGACAGGTTTGAAATGGCAACCTGGAGGTGCGGGGCTTTATCTCCAAGACCACCTTTTCCTCCGCAAAGCTGCTGGTGCACTAATGTGTAGTATTCCGAAGCACCCAGTGGGAAAAGCTCTGAATTCCCGGCGGTTCTGTTACCCTGCCTTTAAGCACAGTGTTCTAGGATAGCCGGCGTGCAGAGCACTTCTCCTTTGGCGCTGCACAGACGTGGCCAGCTTGAGGGCCGTGCTGCCAGCCCGCCAGAAGCTCAGGGTTACGTGCCAAGTTGGGTCTGCAAAGGAGCACATTGCAGCTCCGCTCCTTTTTAATACGGGAGGGTGGCACATGGGGACTGCAGGGGCCAGTGCCCGCTCTGACCAAGATGGAGCGTCACGGCCGTAGGCTTACGCTTCCCTATTACAGATGGAGGCTGAGGCTGTGCTTTGCGCACCCAGCCTAATTTGAATAGGCGTCAACGTTTGTCTTATCTGTGGTGGTACGGCTGCTCTGTGTCCGTTCCCAGCTCACGTGCTGCCTTGTGCTCTGTTTCAGGAAGCCTCTTTTGAATACCTGCAAAACGAGGGTGAACGGTTACTCCTGGAAGCAATGGATGAGTTAGAAGTGGCCTTCAGCAACATCAGTGTGCGCACTGACTGTAACCACATCTTCCTCAACTTTGTGCCTACTGTGATCATGGATCCGTCGAAGGTGGGCTTCGTCGAAGCTGAGTACAAATCGCTACCTAGTTTGGGAGCTTTCTGGGGCAGCAGTCGTCTGTTCTGTCTGTATTTATACAGCGCCTAGCATCCTGGGACCCTGGTCCATGACCAGGGCTGCAAGGCGCTACAGTAATATGGTAAAAGATGAATAACTTTTCTTTTTCACTTTTAATGGGCATTAGAAATGAAACGGCTGCATTTTTTCCTATACAGAGAAGGTTCACAGTGGTAGGGTTGGCTATAGGGGCAGCAGTTGGGAGGGATGGGAGATATTTCCCCCAAGATATGCCTCTTCTGTTGCTGTTCCCTTCTCCCTCCTTTCCTCCCCCTTTCTACTCCATTAGATGTAGGACTGCGTTTCCCAACATCTCAGTGTATCACTTTGTTCTCTGCCCCCTGTTGTTACCTATGCGAGCTGGAGGTGCCATGTGCTCGGGAGATTCTGAGGCCTCTCACATAAGAATTAATTAGTACGTTAAACTGAGACCTGCTGGAATTTCTTGTGTACAATGATTGGTGAGTGGTACTAAGTGGCAGCCCACCAGTGTCAAGGGATAAGTGTGGGCAGTGCATTAGACTCTGGCTTCCTGCTGTCAGGAGCCGAGAAACAGGGAGGGAGGGAGATCAAATTTCGTAGAAGTGTAAGACTAGAAGGGACCTTGATAAGTCATCTCGTCCAGTCCCCCACTCTGAGGCAGGACTCTGTTATTTAGACCCTCCCTGACAGGTGTTTGTCTAACCTGGTTTTAATCTCCAAGGAGTGAGATTCCACAGCCTCCCAAGGGAATTTATTCCACACAACCAGTTTTGTTTTGTTTTTTCCTGTCAGGCAAACACGTTGGACAGCGCTTATTTCATCTCAGCTGGTGGTGGCTGGGCGGCTCTTGTTGCAGTGAAAATGCCTGAAATCAGAACAGGGGGTTGATGGTCTGGGGCCAGGGAAGGGGGACAGCTAGTGATTTCTCATTGATGCACGTTTAAAATGGCGGTGTGTGAAAGCTTAAAAGGGACAGGGCAGGGGGAATGTGCCTGTGGGCTTAGACTTGTGCCACGTTACGGCCTGTCTGAAGGAAACCATTTGAGATTCCCCTGCCGCAGCAGCAAGTGGGCTCAGGAGTTGGGCATTTGTATCCCTAGATCGAGGAGGCTGTCCGCTCCATGGTGATGCGCTATGGCAGCAGGTTGTGGAAGCTCCGGGTCCTGCAAGCTGAAGTGAAGATCAACATCCGTTTGACACCTATCGGCAAAGCCATTCCTGTCCGCCTCTTCCTAACCAATGAGTCCGGCTACTACTTGGATATTAGTCTCTACAAAGAAGTGAATGACCCCACGACTGGGAATGTACGTGATTTATGTGGGAGCTAATAGAGTGTATTTAAAAAAAAAAAAAACAGACCGAAAACATTTCTCCTCTGCTCAGACTGTCTCTCAATGGGCTTTCCTTCACCAGATCTTGTTACCGTAGTTGAGCGAGTAAACCACTCAGTTATGGTAGCATCAGGAGGGACTTTGGCACCTTTTAGGGCTGGATTCAGTAACTCCTTTCAGGGCCTGAGATAATTTGTGAAAACATTGTAACATGTCCAGGGCCACAGTTGTCATTCAGCTGCACACTATAGCTACTTGAACCTCAAAGTGATATCAGGAATGGAAATCTGATCCTCCTGCTCCGAAAGCACCACTTATGCTAAAGGAGAATTGCTGACAGCTCTGAGCAGTATAGGGCTTATGACACAGGGCTTATGACATATAGTTAGATTGTTCTGATTCCAACCAGCAGAGGGCAGGGTGCACACATTCACTGCTCGTTCATTACAATATCATTTGTGTCTTCCCCACCCAAGCTGGATACATTATTATTTTATATTGAATCCGGTCCTTAATCACATGGTGGTGAAATAGAAAGTCTCGTATCACTGATTGTGTCGGCCGGTCGTGATATACTAACTGTCTAAAGAATTCTCTGCGCCTTGCGTCTGAGTGATTGTACTTTAACTTTGTAAAGAGGGATTCACCTGCGTGGGAGGGGAACTGACTCTTCGCCTTCCCTTTAGATTATGTTTCACTCCTACGGAGACAAGCAAGGGCTGCAGCATGGAATGCTGATTAACACACCCTATGTTACCAAGGACCTGCTCCAGTCCAAGCGCTTCCAGGCACAGTCGCTAGGCACTACCTATGTGTATGACTTCCCTGAAATGTTCAGGCAGGTAAGTCCCGCTAAATAGCTGTTAGAAATATTTCTGTCGCTTACTTCCCTTTTCTAGTTCCATTTCCAGCTTTCTGTCTGGGGGGAGAAGGCCAGGGTGAAGCCTCCCTACCCCAACTAGCATAAAAACAGTTCATTTATGTAAAATGTTCTGAGGAAATTCTCAGCTGATGTAAAATGAACATAGTGGAGCAATGCCAGCAGAGAAGCTGGCCCAGAAAGTCCCATACAACAAGAAACAAAGCTGAGCTATGTTGTTAGCTCTTCTTGTCCCCTCTTTATTTAAATAACTAGAATATTATTAAGTGAATGTTCACTTATGGTGCAGCAGTAGCCTTTGAACTGCTACAGAATGCTTTCTATCTCATTTGGGGGGGGGTGTGTGTAATTGTCTTGACTCATTGTTTTGCAGGCTCTCTTTAAATTGTGGGGCTCTACAGAAACATACCCCAAAGATGTTCTAACCTGCACTGAGTTAGTGTTGGATTCCCAGGGGCAGCTGGTGCAGATGAACAGGATACCTGGAGGAAATGAGGTATGAACAAAATGAGGGAGAGAGTGTGTGGGGCTGGGATGGGGAGTGGGAAAGACAGAAAATAGAAGAAAGAGGTGTTGGGAAAGAGAGCAATGAGGAGGAGAGAAGGAAACAAGCACCAAAGATAACACAGAAAAAGATTCATCGTGATCTGTTATAGGAAGGAAAAGAGAGAGACAGTGGATCCAGAGAGAGATTAGTTACAGAATAATGAAAGGAAGAGATGTAAGTTGCACTTCTATTGAACACGTTCTAGAGAGAGCTGATTTGACATGTTTCAAGTAAATATGGTATCCAATACATGGTGTGCAACGGTTCCTTTAGGTCACAGGCGTGTGCTGACACAGGTGTTTCTCAGCAGGGCTGAATCCTAACACTAGTAGGTGTTGGGACAGGTTTCCAGGCCTTGCCTATTTCACTGGCTTTTTTTAGTTTGACTGCATCACTTTCAAGTTGAGCCCTTTCTCTTGCCTCGCAGGATGTTGTGCAGAGCTTGTTGCGTAGTGCATCTTGGAGGAGTGAATTGAATCGCATCAATGGTGGCAAAATAAAATGCTGGTGGCTTTTGACAGTAGAACTTCAGTGGCCTATGCTCCAGTTAGGGAATCTTATCTATGCTGTGACTGACTGGGTTTCCCAGATGTTCTAGCCATTTTATCGTATGCTTGAACACTTCTTCAGGTTGAACAAATCAGTCTGAGTTAAGTTTGGCGAGTGCTCTTGGGAGAAGAAGCTGTGTGTGTATGCAGAGCCATTCCTTAATCTGTGACAACTAGAGAGTAGCCAACTAGCATTTACTTACTCTCAACAACCTTGTGACTTTATATCCCTTTGAGCAGGTTGGGATGGTTGCTTTCAAAATGAAGATGAAAACTCCGGAGTATCCAAAAGGCCGAGACATTGTTGTTATCAGCAACGACATAACGTACAAGATTGGCTCTTTCGGGCCTGAGGAGGATCTGCTCTTCCTGCGAGCGTCACAGCTGGCCCGCTCAGAAGGCCTCCCACGGATCTACATCGCAGCAAACAGTGGGGCACGGATAGGGTTTGCAGATGAGATAAAGCACATGTTCCAGGTGGGCTGGGTGGATTCCACAGATCCCTACAAGGTAGGTGCACTTGTATCATTACAGTCAGGAAAAATAACTTCTCTGTGAAAGATCCAGTTTGGGAATCAGAAGGGTTAAACTAAAGATACAACAGCAGTTGTGAGAATAAGTGGGGTTTGATAACACACAGGATTAATACAGAAGACCAATTGCAGGGCTCCATTCAGCTTCCTCCTTGCTCAAAAGCAGGTCTCCCCACTTCTGCGTACCCTTCATCCACATCCTATCTGCTGGCCATCACCCTTGGGCTATGGGATCTCCCCCCTACCCTTCTCTGCTATGTTAGGTGAGCCCACTAACTGGATCAGAAAAACAGAAGGTAGAGCTAAAATGCCCCTTTCAAAGCAGGCTGATTGTAGAGGCTCCTTAGCATCGGATTGGACTGTGGATGGCTAATCGTCAGTCTGTGGATGTGTTGTGGGTCCTAGGCTAGGCTTATTCTTTGTCTCACAGTCCAGGCATGCATGCACTTAAGAATAACTGGGGAAAATTTTCAAAAATCCCAAAATAGCCTTGTCTCCGTAAGACTCATTGTCCAAAAATGAGTTAGGTGCCTAAGTTAAAGGGCCTAACTCATTGTAAGTTAATGGGACTCTAGGACTTACGCGCCTTCAGTAATTTCTGTATGTTGAAAATTTTACTCCATGAATTTACAGAGTTCTGCACAGCCACTATTGAGCGTTTTGCATACATTTTATACTGTTTGGTGATGCTGTATCCCACTTTGAAGGTGATGTGTGTAAGGTGGTGGTATATAGCTATAAACTTGTCTGTGTGTATTATAAAGTGAATACATTACTATGTGCTTTATAAACTTAAATTAGTAAAATACATGTACAGCTTTAGTATGGGCTATTAGATTTTTAAACTACCAATCAGTGAAAACTGCACTACAAGCTGCTTATGCCTGCATCATAACAGACTTTAACTCTTGTGTGTAGCAGTGCCTATTGGAAACAGTATATTTAATGGCCATGCAGGCAGCTCATCAGCTTATTCTTTCCTGTTTGATTGGAAGGGGTTCAAATACCTGTACCTGACACCGCAGGACTACACGAGGATCAGCTCCGTGACCTCCGTGCACTGTAATCATGTAGAGGAAGGAGGAGAGTCCAGGTGAGTGGCTTTTATTCAAGTCTAGGTCTACACTGCAAGCTGGAGATGTAAGTTCCAGCTTGAGAAGACGTCCCAGGACAAGTTCTGGTCAAGCCAGCACACTGAACATAGTGTGTAGCCATTGGGTGCACGGTGTTTAGACTTATCCTCATCACTCCCCTATGAGACGGTGAAAGCATCGTCCCCATTCACACATGAAGGAGCTGCAGCCTAGAGAGGCAAAGTGCTTTACCCTAGATCACACGGTGTCTCCTGTGCCTGACTCCCAGGCCATACCTGCAAGCGCCTTGTGAAAATTAGCACGTTCTGTTGTCTTTTCTGGCTCTGTATTGTCTTTGTCTTCCTGACAGGTATGTTCTAACTGATATCATTGGTAAAGATGATGGGTTTGGAGTGGAGAACCTGAGAGCATCTGGTACCATTGCTGGGGAGTCCTCTGTTGCTTATGATGAAATTGTGACCATTAGCATGGTATGGCTTTTGGAAACATTAGCTGGTTTTATAGGCCATTCTCCTTCACTCTTGTCCAGCACACAAGGCACCTGTGGTATTTACTTTTAAAGCCACACAGGATGAGCTCATGATAGGTCAAGTGAAGTGGATCCAAATATTATTTGTGAAATTCCCTTAAACCTATTGATGTTCAGATGAAGTGTGCTAAAGCTGTGAAATGCTTAGGATTTATTTTCTGGTCTAAACCCCCAGCAGCATACTACATTCCATAGAACATTGAGCAGAACTATCTACTATAGGTTGGCAACTTGAAACCATAGTGAAATAACAAGATTATTATATATAGTACCAGAATTGAGCCTTCATTAGGTCACTTGAATGATGTACCGGCAGCATTCAGCTGAAACAAATGAATAACAGCCACTTCATTATCTGTCATCCTGGGTGACAGAGGAGAATGCAAAATCCTGGTGGTGATTCTTAATGATTATGTAGCCCTTTTCCCTCAGTAATTCTTCTCTTCCTTGTCGGTATTTCTTAGGTGACATGTCGGGCCATTGGAATTGGCGCTTACCTGGTGAGGCTAGGGCAGCGAGTGATACAGGTGGAGAATTCCCACATCATCCTCACTGGGGCCAGTGCTTTGAATAAGGTAATGAGTAGTGTCTTTCCACCCATCACTTCGTTTTCCCCTGAAAATTACTCTTTCCTGTACTGAGTCATCACTCTTCTTTGTAGCACCAGAAACATTCACCGTCTTCCCCCAGCAAAATTCTGTAATGGACATTTTAGCAATTCACACAAAAAACCCCACAGTACTCTGGACCTGATCGTTTTTATAACCAGATGAGTTATTCATGGACTATGTAAAGACAAGACCAGTGAGGGAATTACAAGTGATTCACAGCATTTCGAAGGTCTCTGCAAATGTTGTTCTGTACACACACACCCCTGTTTCGTGAGACTTGGTAATGTCACAGAGCAAGGCATTGGCAGAGCTGATATTCCTAGGGCCTTGCTGAGGCAGCTTAGGTCAGAGCTGTAGGTGTACAGTCTTGTCTTCATGCAGTTACTCTAGCTTCATTTAAGAAGTGATTTTTTTTTCTTTTGTAAACCCATTTAGTTAGACCAATGCAAAAAATAGTGTGGTCACTCATGTTTTACAAAACCAAAGTCTATCTTCAGTCAGTCAGGAATAGATTTAAACTAAAATAAGCCACTTTTAAAACCAAAATAAGTGTGTCTACACACAGGTTTGTACTGGTTTAGCTAAAGAAGCACAAGTTTGTCTGTGCATAAGGTCGACAGCTGCTTTTCCTATAGGGGTGACAATCTTTTCTATTTATAACTCTTGACAAGGTTCTGGGGCGTGAGGTCTACACCTCCAATAACCAGCTTGGAGGAGTGCAGATCATGCATCATAATGGGGTTTCTCATGTGACTGTCCCAGATGACTTTGAAGGCGTTTATGCCATCTTACAGTGGCTTTCATATATGCCAAAGGTGAGTCGCTCCAATGGGACAACTGTGTGTTAGCTTGACATTTCAGTTAATGTAGTAATGCTTTTTTATTTTTTTTATTTTTTAAACAAGGCAAATGCAATAACTTTTCATAATGCTTTCAGTGTGCTGAAATAACTTCTGTAGTTGCTATTTTGAAGGCTTTTATGCCACCACATAATGCAGTAGAAGCATCATAGAAAATAATGTGAAATATTGTGCATAAGGAAGAATAAATGATAGGTAAGGAAATCAGTCTGGATTAATACTCTTTCTGCAATAGCCTCAGTAATATTTCAGTGGGGGTAAAGGGTAGAGCAGGAACAAACATTGTCCAATGGATTTTTGTAGTGCTATTTCGTAAAACTGGGTTAGAGATTTTTCTTCTTATAGGATAATCGTAGCCCAGTGCCTGTTACTGCCACAAGTGACCCCATTGAAAGAGAAATTGATTTTGTCCCTTCCAAAGCCCCCTACGATCCCAGATGGATGCTGGCAGGAAGACCACATCCAAGTAAGTAAGGGTGCTCTAACCTGGATCTTGTGCAGAAACTCCATTTTGTCCCCCCACCCTATGTGTACTTGTTGCTATAAAATTCTCCCAGGCCTGTGTAAGCAGAATATTACTGCTCTTTGGTATAATGTGTGTGCTGGGCGCTTACTGTGAACTGGTCAGCAAAATAGCCTTACAGTTACACGCTCTGTTTGATTGCACAGCTGTTACGGGAACCTGGCAGAGCGGCTTCTTTGATCATGGCACTTTCATGGAGATCATGCAGCCCTGGGCGCAGACTGTTGTTGTTGGCAGAGCAAGGTAACAACAAAGCACAGTCTTTCACTGAACCAGCTGTTAACAGTGCACTCTCTAAGAGCCATTTTCTGCCTCGATATTAAGAATCCCACTGAAGTCTGTGTACCCATCTGAGTGGTAAATCAGGGCCGGAGTAGGCACTAAACTGTCTGTGTAAAGAGTAGCTGACATTCAGCCAAGCAGTGCTTCAGTTGACGTGGGGTTGTGTCACCCCCTTGTGGGGGAAGGGCCTTCATGGGGAACAGGCTCTGTGTCATTCCCCCTATGTTGTTCTATTGAGCAGCGGGGAGAAGCAGCCCTTGGATTTGCTGTGAGACCAGTTGAACTTGTCAACGCCATAGAAGTGAAAATTCATCCCGGGGTTAGCAGTTGACGTGGTCCCTGGCTCTCCGCAGGTTGGGAGGGATCCCTATCGGTGTGATAGCAGTGGAGACCCGGACTGTGGAGATGGCGATACCAGCTGACCCAGCAAACCTGGATTCTGAAGCAAAGGTGTGTTGGGAAACCATTCGGGAATGCGAATGTGGGTACAGCGGCAGTGCTTCATATAGTAAATCTTGAAGAAAATCCTGCTCTGAACGTCCTTTTTGTGTGGATCTGGCTTCTCCGTTCTTCCTCATCTTTCAGGCTGGTGGAATCATCTGCCCCCAGCACCTTCACTGGTTTTAAACCTTCCAGCTACCGAACTTTGTTGACCTACCAGCCTTATTTGTCAAGAGGGATCAATCTGAACTGAACATGCCTGCTTGCTCTCTTTCAGATAATCCAGCAGGCTGGGCAGGTGTGGTTTCCTGATTCAGCTTTTAAAACAGCCCAGGCTATAAAGGACTTCGACCGAGAGCGGCTCCCTCTCTTGATCTTTGCAAACTGGAGGGGATTCTCCGGTGGCATGAAAGGTGATTTGCTCTTCAGTTAAGAGTTAATCATGCAGGACAGCCAGGATATACACAGGATGGGCGATGATTCTGTGCAACCCTCCATGGAGTATGAGAAAAGCTGAGCTGACGACGTGATGCTGTTCTGACAGATTCTCCTTCTGCGGGAGCTCCCCTGCACTGATGTTGCTACAGGGGCTGACGACTGGGTTGGGCTAGAAGTCTGCATTAGTGTCGCGTTGCAGGATGGGTTATCTTTTGTTTGGTTTATTTTTTATTGTGGAGGCAGCTGCTCGGTTTCTGTCAGGGAGGGAAATGCTTTGGATTGTTTAAGTGAGAAATCTATCAAGTTTCATAGAGTCAAACTGCTGGGCGTCCTCAGGTGCGAGGCCTGCAGGGTAGTGCTTGGAAGAGGTGGGCACTGCAGAGTAGAAGTAACTGCAGGGGTCCAGAGAAGGGAGAGGCAGCGAAGCTGGGTGTATTAAACCTGGCACTGTTCTCTGGCATGCCACTCAGCCCACGGCTTGTCCCTATGGCTCCCCCATGCAGGAGGCATTTACCAGAACGATTGGTAACATGAAGATCTTGGTTTTCAGACATGTACGATCAGGTGCTCAAGTTCGGTGCATACATCGTCGATAGCCTCAGGCAGTATAAACAGCCTGTCCTTGTCTACATCCCCCCATATGCTGAGCTGAGAGGAGGGTCCTGGGTAGTAATCGATCCAACAATCAACCCTCTGTACATGGAGCTTTATGCAGACAAGGAGAGCAGGTAGGTGACATCTTTCTCAGTGGTTTTTTGGACTCTCCTGTTCTGATGCTTTCCTTGTAACTTTCTACTGTTCTAGGCATTTTCAATAGCCTTTGGCTTAAACTTCTAGCCAGTCCCTCCATATTTTTTTAAGGACTGGACAAGGATGATGAGCCCAAAATGATTAGAGCAACGTAGATTGCTGGTAAACTGGGAGCAAGCGCACACTGTGTTTTAACATGGCTAAATGTAAATGTATACATTTTGGAACAAAGAATATAGGCTGTAGTTACAGGATGGAGAACTCGATCCTTGGAAGCAGTGAGTAAAAAAAATTAGGGGGTTTTAGTGAGTAATCAACAGAACATGAGCTTCTAGTGCAACGCTGTGGCCGAAAGGACTAATGCGATCACAGGATGCGTAAACAGCAATCTTGAGATGGAGTAGATTTTACCTCTGTATTTGGCATTGGTTTGACCACTGCTGGAATACTGTGTCCAGTTCTGGTGTCCACAGTCCAAGAAGGATGTTGATAAACTCGAGAAGTTTCAGAGAAGAGCCAACAAGAATGATTTAAAGGATTAGAAAACCTACTTTGTAGTGATAGGAGCTCAGTCTATTTAGCTTAACAAAGAGAAAGTTAAGGGATGACTTGATTCGTCTATAAATAGATATGTGGGAACAAATATTTAATAATGGGCTCTTCAGTCTAGCAGAGAAAAGTGTAAGACGATCCAATGGCTGGAAGCTAGACAAATTCAGGCTGGAAATAAGGCATAAATTTTTAACGGTGAGAGTAATTAACTATTGGAACAATTTTACCAAGAGTCGTGGTGGATTCTCCATCCCTGACTGTCACAATGGTCCCTTCTGGCCTTTGAATCTGTGAATCTATGACAATGTGACCTTCCGTTTCCTGTGCTTGTAAAGTGAATTTAGTTGTCATGCCATCTGCCTGGGCCTTTCAATGATGTTTTCTTCACTTATAAATCCTTCCTAGCAGCTCACGAGGTGGAGGATAAAACTAAACTACACTTGGAAAAGCAGACACCTTTCTGCTTTATGCAATGTAGTTGTAGCCATGTCGGTTTCAGAGTATTAGAGAGATGAGGGGTTTATTGGACCAGCTGAACCAGCCGGGAAAGAGTTCTGTGGTTTGGCTCTAAAGTTTGTGTGTCTCACGCACAGAGGTTGGTCCACTTTGAAGATATTATCGCACCCACATTTGTGTTTAACTTTCATGCAGGACTGTTATCATGAATGAGGACATAAAAGCAATTATTGTGAAAAGTCTGAACAATATCTAGCCAGTGTCCTGTTTAAAGCTATACAACTACAACTCTGTAACTGGTGATTTGCTGAGATCTTTCAAGTGCCGGGAGAGAACCTACATTATTATGAGAAATAATGCTTACAGAGCATGCAAAAATGTGAGGAAATACAAACCTATTAGGTGGTTCCTTGAGTTCAGACTCTTTTTTGCAGGGGTCTCGTAACACTTGAGATTTATTAACATGTCAAAGTCATGAGCCAACAGCTAAAAATTGTTGGGCTCCCCCAGCACAACTTCCTGGATATTCTACGTAACACTGGGCCTCCAAAAATATAGTATGCTGGGCTGAGTAAACGTATTATTTTTAATGGCCCTCCTTTTATCTTAGCGAATACTTGGTGATAATTTATGAGCAAAGGGGCAAGTAGAAAATGCTAGAAACAAAAAAATTGAAGGAATCTCACAGATTTGGGAAGGGAAACCCTTTCAGAGTTCTGACATCCCTGCTCTCAATCCTCAAATTTTAAACCCCCTCTGTTTTGTAACAAGAGGAACAAAATTTCAGCTGAAGATAATGTAAAACTGGAAAGTCTTCCAAGTATGAATGTTTTCCATATGGACCTCTCCATAGTAGCAAACGTGACATTACAAAACCTCTGTGCTTTCTAGGGGAGGCATTTTAGAAGCTGAAGGAACAGTAGAAATTAAATTCAGAAAGAAGGATTTGTTAAAGACCATGAGAAGAATTGATTCAGTCTATGCCACGCTTGTTGAACAGCTGGGTAAGGAGAGAATTTGTTTCCCTTTCATTTTTGTTCTCTCCCCCACCCCGGGTATTCCTAGTGTAAGTCAGGGACAGGTGCTGGGCTTCCATGAATTTTTGTTCATTGCTCACGACCTGTCCCTGACTTACTGCAACGGGTATTTTTAGTGCATCTTAACCTTCCTTATAAGTTACTTTTGTTTCTAAAACCTTAGGATATGAGAGAGATGCTGTATGTAAAACAGAAGCACTCATGCAGTCTGTTTAGCTTGGATACTCCTCTGGACAGAGACAGTGCCTTGTTTTTCTAGAGAGTGCCATGCACATTTGTGGCAGTGTATAAACTACAAACTCCCATTAAGGTCACTAGTAGTTAACGTCATGGGTTTTAGTTTTTGTTTCTAAGGACCTTTCTTGGTTGCTCCTCATTTAAGATTTGCTGCTCTTACTGTCTGCTTTTCAGATAACGGAAAGCAAATCCAGACTGACCGGTGCTTTGTTTCCTGGAATAACAGGTACACCAGAACTCCCGGAAGAGGCTCGCAGACAGCTGGAGAAGCAGCTGAAAGCTCGAGAAGAGCTCCTGTTACCCATCTTCCACCAGGTGGCAGTGCAGTTTGCAGACCTTCACGACACGCCAGGAAGAATGCAAGAGAAGGGCGTTATTACAGTTAAGTGACAGCGCTTTGCTTTCTGCTATTATTGTGCTGACATTGGGGAAATTTAACAGCCCAGGTGATTCGCCTTTAGAAACCATGGTCAAGGCATTTAAAAAAAAAAATCCCTCTGCTGCAGAGGGCCGTGCAAGGACTGATGAGGGTGAGAGGCCCTGTTCTGTCACAGGGTGGGCAGGAGCTAGCGAATACAGGTTGTTGCTGAGTGACCAATGCGTCTGGCTGCACCCACCTAGAACCCCACTGGCTCTAGGGCCTGGCTCCGTTAGAGCGCTGTGTGGTGTGGAAGGGAGCTCTGAGCAAAGTTGCTCTGGGCCGTTGGAGATAGTTGAGCAGTCCCTGCGGGGTTGGAAAAGCAGAGGTTTTACCCCTGATTCTGCTGTTTATTTTTCAGAAGGGCAGCATGTTTATTAGTGGGGGGAATGCCTGGGGAATCTCTCTGGAGATGCAGAATGCAAGGAAATGCTCCTCCAACCCCCATTAATTGGTCCAGACAAATGGAGGGTACCAGTGTTCTGAACTGCCGCATCTCCTCCATCCCTAAAGCACTTCCTTTTCAAGCCTGAATTTTGCACTCTTTTTCCCTCCGTCACCCCAGGATATCCTTGAGTGGAAGAACGCCCGCACGTTCTTGTACTGGCGTCTGCGGCGCCTCCTCTTGGAGGAGGTGGTGAAAACGGAGATTCTGAATGCAGACAGTGAGCTCAGCAACATCCACATCCAGTCCATGCTGCGCCGCTGGTTCATGGAGATGGAAGGAGCTGTGAAGGTATCTCCTTCATCTTGACTATTCCAGGTTCTCATGTTACTGATTTGCAGTCGGTTTCCTCAGTGCATCCAGTGCTGTCCACCGACAGCCTGCACGTGCTCCGTTTACTTCCCGAGTTTGGTTTAAACACGTGATTTGAAGTTGCTATTCCATAGTTTGAGCGTAACATTCCTGCCATGGTGAGTGGCCACTGAAATCCAAGCACTCGCTCTCCTGATCATGTGACCTGAATTGGATGCGAGTGGTCATCAAACTTAAACAAAATGGAACAAAAAAAGAAGTTGCGTAGTTATCTTGAAGCATCTTCTCATAGAGGAGAAAGAAGAGATTTCATGTCTGTGCTTTCAAGCTTCTTTTGTTTTTATTTCTTTTTAAATAAAAATTCAAAGTCATGACTTAAGTTCATAAATTAATTAGTGATCATGACTGCTACTACCCTGTAAGTCTGATTTCTGTCCCTAGTAAAATAATAGCACCAATAGAACCACGAAGCATCTAGGAAAAGACCGAACCCTAAGCAATAAACCGTATGAGTTTTAAGAATAAGTTTTACCAAACTGAAGTGCTTGATGGAATTAGTAGGTGAAGGGAACGTGAGATACACGCAGTGTAAGATTCCAGGATGTTCAGTTTTGAGTAAAGCGGTTGATTACAACCCCACAAAGTTTTACTCCCCAAATTGAATTCATTTGGCCTTAGCTATGAATACTGTTCGGCGTACTGAACGCTCGCTGTCTGATCCAAAGCAAAGAGTAATCTGTAGAGTTGAGGAAGGAGTCTAGTGATGTACTTCTGGGATCTGTGTTTAGCGCCCGTTTTACTTAACATCTGTCTTTAATGATCAGGCAGAGGAAATGCAGAGCATGTTCATGAAATTCACTGAGCAGGGAGGAGTTGCAAATACCAGTTAGGATGCAGGGAGGGGGCTATGGAACAATTGAAAGAGAACAGAAAACATGGGAAAATAAATAATACATAAAAAAGAAATCAAGAATCAACTGGAAAAATTGCAAACTAATTCCTCTGGAAGAGGGAAACTAGTCAGATGTGTGGGTGGAGATATTAAATGGTAGGAAGAAAACTGCGGGACCAGTAATCCTGGGAGAAGAGGCAGAGACTGGGGCAGGGAGAGGAAATCTTTGGGAGAGGAAGTGGAGGTATGCAAATGATGCATTGCATATTTACCCCTGTGCAAATTAAGGCATTGCATTATTTACATAACTGCTTCAACTCTCTGGACCTGCGCTGACCTTAAAAGATATGTGAAGGTAAGATCTGTTGGTATGAGAAGTAGTGTTCCATGGAAACAGTGAAGGGCTTGTGTCCTGGGATATTCTAACACTGGATTTGGCAGCACAATCAGGAGTAATCCTGCACTGGAAAGAAGATGGATTAGACGATTTTGTAGGACCCCCTCTCTCCTATGAGTATGCTGACATGCTCTTCTTGTTTTCTCTAGGGCTATCTCTGGGACAATAACCAGGTGGTGGTAGAATGGCTGGAGAAACACTTGCAAGAAGAGGAGGGTTCCCAATCAGCCATTCGGGAAAACATCAAATATCTGAAACGGGATTATGCCCTCAGACACATCCGGACGTGAGTAGATGCGGTGCCCTTGCCTCTTACTGGAGGAAGTTGGGTGTTGCTCAGTTCAAAGTAACAGAGTAGTATGTATCTAAGGGGCATAAATAGCCACAGTAGGTCCCTTCCTCAGATCGCAATTTGAGTGTAGAGTGTAGGAGGCACTGGATGGGTCTTGCTCAGATTTTAAGAGCGTTAGAGCAGAAGCTGTCTTCCTGTATGTCATGTACAGCGCCCAGCACTCTGCCAGCAATTAAAGAACGCTATCCTCCTCCTTCCCTTTTTGTGCACACTGTAGCTTGGTTCACGCAAACCCAGAGGTGGCCATGGACTGCATGATTCACATGACTCAGCACCTCACCCGTGCACAGAGGGCCCAGATCGCTCGTCTCTTATCTACCATGGATGATGCCCCCACTTCCTGACGAAAGGCCGTAGGTGGTGTTACCAGGAGTAATCACGACAGATAAGGAAGCACACAGAGATAAACCACTACTTCTTCCCTGTGTTTGTTCAACCCTAGCATTGAAGCCTTAGATTCTACTGATGTCTCTAAATAAACTATGCCAGTGTTACATTTTCTACCATGAAAATAGCCTTTCTGAGAACAGTGTTCACCCCGGACTTGTGGGGACAATTAAAAACAAATCCGTTACAGTGCCATTTTTGCAGGATTTAAATTCAACCAAAATTGACCTTGGGAGCCTTGTCTTCAGGACAGAGGTAGGTAGGGACAGGCCACAGGGTCATCTGATAACAGAATTTAAAATTGTTTAAGAACTGGGTTTACAATAAAAAAATAATCATAAAACGTTGAGATACATTGCACTGGAATGAATGAAGCTGGGAGTAGAAATCAAATCCTGTATAATAGCCTAAAAGAGAGAGAGATTTTTGTACTCACGTTTACTTTTGCCAACCATCTGCCAGCCTAAGAAAATGTTTTATTTTTAATGAACAAGAGAAAACTGTTTTGAAAAACATTCACACTGACTGACCACTAGATAACCATTGGAGAAGCCTCATCTTTCCCCTGCTCTGGAAGTGTGCAGTAGAGGTGATTATAAAATAATTACTGGTGCATAGTCGGGGATTCCAGGGAAGGTTTTGATGAAGCCATGCATTTTAACATCTTTTCTTTTATTTATGGTCAGGTCACCAAGTTCGCAGCTTTTAACACCGTTGTTGGTGTAGTGTCTGCTAAACAGCCACAGTTCTAAGAAGGGAATGAAAAGCAGCAGTTGAATTTTCCATCTCTTCTTTAATCTGTGTCCCCTTCTGTGTCATATTGGAATTCCCTGGAGTCATCCAGTGTCTGCATTCCTTCCCACCCACCCATGTGCACTCTATTTGTGTGGGGAGGGAAAGCACATGTGGACCTGACCTCGTTTGGTGTTACCGTAATTCATCAGGTCAGGTTAACATATCACCCACTTCAAACCATTTAATTTAGTAAAAGCAATAATTTAGATCTTAGTCTTAGCTGTACCTTCATTCTTTGAAGAAATTGTGGTAGCATTTAACAAATCCTTTTGCCTAATCTAACAGCAGAATATTGGTGATCGTCCACCCTTTTGACATTTTAAAAATAAATCCTCCGATTGAACCGTACCCTTTGGTTATCCTGGGTTGCAGAATCTCATGACAGTGTATGCACTGTGTCTCACTGTAATGGTTAATCATAAAATAAGATATGGCCTTAGGCCACTTGAGTATGGCCTTCTGGGAATAGAAGAAACTGGCTGCCTGGTTTAAATACCCTGTTAAAACCCTTCTTTGGGCATTTTACAGATCCTGTCAGTTGATTTTAAGTTTAATAATGACAAAACCAAAGAGAAGCACAGGACAGCTGTGCATGTAAAGGGCTAGGGAATGTGTTGAAACAATTTACTGTAGGCAATGCCAGTGACAAGGTTTTTGAAAAAAGAATGTATTGTGTATTTTATTGAGTGAGGCAGGAGGGCAGTGGGAGAGACTTTTAAGGGCTCCCTGATTTGCAAGGTGTTACATGTGCACGTGTTTTGTCATGGAGAGGAGAATGTGGTGTTGTTACCAAACTGTTCCAAATAAAATGACCACGTTTTTCAGGGAGGATTCTCTGATTTCTGTTTCTTTGCCTTTGTACTAAATGCAGAGGTTCAACGACCTGTATGATCTAATTACATAAAATGTGCAGAGCAGAAACGTTTGCAGCGGCATGCGATCTGGAGCTCGCTTTCCTGGAGCAGTGATGGTGTTCATGCACAAAACTCTGCTCCACTATAAGTGAGCTGTGCCAGGTTGGTTACCTTCATGGTTCCCAGTGGCTATAGTCTATCGATGCCTGGTTGTGGTTCTATCTAACCCAATTGTGTTAGAGTGGGATGAGGAAGCAAGGATGCTTCAGCAAAGCCTTCTTAGACATGTACGTGGGGCAGGTGAGTGTGTTTCTCTTTACCCTTTCCTACGTGGTGGATTGGGGATTTTGCAAGAACACTGTTTGCTCTGTGTGGCCTGGGGACTGCACTGCAACTTTGTGCACTAAGTGAGCAGTTTTTTCGAAACAGTGTTCTGGGATTGCGAGGGTGGGGTGTAGACCAAGGAGTAAATGATTCTTTTCGAATACTCTGTACATAACCTAGGAGAATGAAGACGTCTGTTATTAAACTAGTTATAGTTCAAGTAAACTTACATAATAAAATCTCTTCATACATGAAGAATATTTGCAAAGCCCCTGCATGATGGAACACCCTCCACTGCACCAAATTTAGGGATGAACTCTGTACCATCACACTGATGGAAGGCCAAGGCCTATTTACAATCACTGAAGGCCAATAGCATACTGCGTACACAGGGTGATACTTTATCTTGGTGGCTGGAGTAGTTACTGTAAGAAATCCTCTGTCTTTTAATGAAAACTGAATACTTGGTGTGTGACACATATGTCCTGGATTTTCAAAGATGTTTAAAGGCGTTAGATGCCCAAATCCCACTGAAATGGGAGGTTAGCTCCATTGTATTCTTCCTGTAAATAGCATTGCATTGGTTATCTCTACAAAGTTGCCCAGTATTGTAGTATGTTTAATGTGAGAGCACACCTGTTCAGGCTTCTAGTTTGAGATGAGATCAACATCTCACGCTTAGGCTGAACTTAATGGCTTTTCTTGGCTTAGTTGTCAGCTTCTGAAATATTGTTTAACTGTAATTCTCAAAGTAGTTCAGTAGGGAAGCATGTGTAATTGAGGCAGAACTATGAAATGCTGGGTACAATTGTCTGGAACATTCATTTAGGGTTAAACCGTGCAGTCCTTACTCGGGTTAACCTCTCTCTTTGATTTCAGTGCCTGGAGGGTAAGAGGCTTAACTACATCACTGGTACTATATAGTAGGAATATGTTTGAAAAGACATGTAGGGAAATGTAGGGCGTATAGGCCCTTTACTGGAAAAAACTTGCTGTTAAAACTGCTGCAGCGAACGCCAGACTGACTTTCCGCTAGCGTCCTCTGACAAACCATCTGGAGAAATGACTACATGGTGACCAGACCTTGGGTAAGTTACATGGCAATAGTGTAGTAAAAGTCTCTGTAGTAATTCACTTGCATATTGATGGTTTATTTTCCCCAAAATTTTCCTTGTCATTTTATAAGCTTCGGATACCTGTCAGATTTGCAGGGAAGTTCTGCTTTCATCCAACTCTTCCAGCCAGATTGGGTGAGGCAAAAGGTAGCTGAGGTTGCAGCCCAGGTGGCCTTTCTTGAATGTGAACCCAGCTCCATGTCTGAGGAGCCATTTTGCTGGAATGCAGGGCAGCCAGCAAACTTAAGCAGGGGGATGAGGCAGTGACTTTGACAAAGGCCCCTGAGAAGGTCCCCCACATGGGGGGGGTTGGAGGGGGAGGGGAAATGGTACACTTTACCGGGGCCCAGAGACCCTGGGAGGCCCAGCCCAGGCTGCAACCCCCATTACCATGAGGAAAACATTTTTACATGTCTCATGAGATTGTATGTATGGGATAAGGGATTGGGGGGTGGCGGTGGGCATTGTACTGGGCCTGAAAAAATTACGCTTGGGCCCTGCCCCTAAAGAGCTGTCGAATGATGGTGACGTTCAGTCCCTCTAATTTAACCGGATTTCAACAGTTCACCTTTTAAAGATCTATTTTCATATACAAAGGATTGCAGGACTTCTTCCGTGAGAAGTGGAACTAGGCAAAAATCAATGGTCGTGGGTGAGTTTAGAAGCAGAGATTCTTGGCAGCCAGTGGGCTGAGGAGCATTGTACATGATAAACCTTTCTAAAGTGTTGTTCTCAAGGCAGATTTGAACAGGAGAACAAAGCAATAGATTTAAATCTATTTCAGGAAAATTCTAAATAGGTTCAATCATTAGCCTGTTCTGTAACCAGATCCTTGCTCCTGGCTCTGCAAAAATGGCTTGCTGCATGACCTGGAATAAGTCATTCAGTTCTCTGCACTGCTGTCTTCTGAGCTGTAAAATGAGAGTGATCCTAATGTATATCAGGGTGGATTTCAAGGCATAGCTGCTTATGTTTATAAAGCACAATGAAGTCTGATGAAAGGTGCTGTGTAGAGGCAAACCATTGTTTTAATTTGTGTGGACAGTAGAAATGCCTTATGAGGGACATCACTATTTTCTTGTAGTGATGGGCTTTTTAGGTACTGTACAAACTCACATTCAGGAGAAGTTTCTAGTCATTTGCAGCAAACTTAGACAATATATCAATGATCAACATTTTCTGAGCTTACTGCATTATTAAATCAGGTAAAATCATTCTCCATGTAATATTCAGATAGCAATTTCCAGGCTGCTGCTTTTTAATACTTAGTGCAAAATGCCATTTGGAGTTGGCTTTATTTAGACCAGACTAACTTAACACAGTATATCTGGAATAACCCAAGTTTAATACTAAGAAATATTTATTATTTATTAAAAAATTAAAACATCTTAATTGATAACAGTCACATCAAATGATCAGCGTCCACATTATTTTGTTCTCTAAATGGGACTTGATTAAACAATAAATTATGGCATGGAGCATCATGCCACTGTAGAAGAGGTTACTACTTATGTGCATATTTGAAAAGATATATACGCATAAGACATTATCACATCTCATTTTCACAGTGTTGATTTTCAACAAGAAAGTACCACTGGTTGCAGTGGGATAAGATTCTGCATTCTACATCTTCCCAGAAAATCTGTATGTAGAATTTAGCAAAGGCTGACTGTTTTATTTGATGCTTATTTTTCAGCACGAAGATTTAAACTAGTGTGGCTGCCTTCTGCTTCAAAATCTTCTTAGTCATAATTTAGTGTAGGGCAGAGTTTTGTCTGAATATCAGTAGGTACAATGTTGGTACAATTATAAGGAAGTGTAAAATTGTTATTGAACCACCGTGATAAGCAAAACATAAAAAAATAATAAATATTACTTCAAGGTCACAGAGGTACAATAACCTAAACACTACATTTAAGTGTAACGCTTACAATTTCCTTTATATCACTCCTCATTTGAACTGTTTCTTCAAATTCAATTTTAAAATGTTACCAAATACTGTACAAATGAGTTTTTCAAAAGTTTACCAAAAAATGCATGATAAGAATCAATTTTGCTTAGATATTTTAGGGAAAAAGACAATTATGAATTGGTACTGTGCAGTTAAAAATATATTTGGTCTGACGTTTTTAAAAAAGGTGTTTCACAGTATCAAAAGTGCTTGTTTAAATTCAGCTTTCAAAATGAAACCGAAGTACAGCAGAAACTCAGAGTTACGAACTCCAGAGTTACAAACTAACCAGTCAATCACATACCTCGTTTGGAACCAGAAGTATGCAATCAGGCAGCAGCAGAGACAAAAAAAAAAAAGCAAATATAGTACAATACTGTGTTAAAAGTAAACAACTAAAAAAATGAAGGGAGTTTTTAAAAAATGTTTGACAAGGTAAGGAAACTTTGTTCGTTTCATTTAAATTAAGATGCTGAAAAGCAGCATTTTCTTCTGCATAGTGAAGTTTCAAAGCTGGAATAAGTCAACGTTCAGTTGTAAACTTTTGAAAGAACAACCACAACGTTTTGTGCAGAGTTACAAACAACCTCCATTCCTGAGATGCTCGTAACTCTGAGGTTCTGCTGTGTTACAAAAGTGATTTAAGATAAGGTGTTGAATTTGTGATTTATGAATAATTTAGTTCATGCAAATAAAGGGTTACTGCATTTTTTAAAAATTGAACAGTGCTCCGTTTACATAATTTCTTTTCTCTTCATAACAATAAATATAAATAAATTTACAACTAGTAATACTGCCTAACACAAGAACCAAGAGAAGCACAATACACAGAAACTATTGTAACAAACCTAATCTTTTTCTTTTTTTTTAACCCTAAGATAAATGTAATTCCTAAAATTTTCACTCCATTGATCAGTTTAATAATTCAGTCCTACTCCCTCCTTCATATGGTCAGTCCCCCCCACCCCTTTTTAAACTCTAGATATGAAAATTGTGTGTTTGTAGATTTGATTTTAAAAAATTCTGCTTGAGACCTCCTTCCCACCCGGCCCCCCAAACAATAAATTAAAGCCAGTTACATCAGAAAGGTGTTGGCATTGCAAACATTTCCAGGAACTGCATGTGATCTCTGTCTGACGGCAGCGGTTATTTGGCTCTTTGAAGAAAAAGAAACCAATAGATCAGGGCAGGTGGTTTTTGGAATCCCGGACTCAGTCCTGATGGAGCAGTGAGCTGCTGCAGTGGCTTCTGGGTATTTTGGTGGCCAAACCGGATCTGTGTACTGGTCCTGCACGTGATGTTGGTTCCGGGGGCTTGATTACATTTAAATGTAATGTGATGCACGTGAAATATTCTAGTAAAGGTTTTCTTAACTGACGCATTCCGTACTCCTTTTTGTCAGCTCCCCATTCTTGTGTCACCACAGCCTACATCCGGTTGGTCTCGGTGAAGATGAAGAGGGAGGTGAGTTCACAAACCCTATTACTACTGGCTTGATACATTTTGGCATCTTACCCAGAGTTCTGGTAAAATACCTTGCATGATGCAATGGTCTGCAGAAGGAGCTGCTTTCAGATGGTCTCCTAAGGCCTCAGAGGGGTATGCCTATGACAAGTTACTTAGGTCCTTGACTGTGTGGCTCTTAAAGCAGAGCAATGGGCTTGTTGCCCTGACCATTCATGTACTGCGATGAGGCTACGTTATCCAGCGTGGCGTAAGTAGAGTAGAGGCCTGTGACCTGTAAGTCTGAGAAGGAATAATCACTACCACTCAAGACCGGGGTGAGGCCAGCCGTGCCCAAGTCGCAGTCGGAGAGCTGGAGCGGGGAATTGCTGAAGGCACCTAAGGTATCTAGATTGAAGCTGTCATCTTTCATTTCTTCCCAAATGTTTCCTGAAAAGATGAGAAACTCAGTCATGTCACAGTTTTGACCTGCCCTGGGCTGAATTGAAGGGGTACAGTGGTCTTAAGAGTAACTGTTTATCTTAACAGAACGGTTTTAATTTCTACTCGGCCATAGGATGATGCTTGTGAACAACTGAGATGTGGCAGTGCAAAGGCATTCCGAATAGCTGGCATAATATAGGCCCAGGTGGTCAGGCCACAGCTAAATTTCCTATCCCTCCCAACCTGCTTGAAATGTATTCTTCACTCTTAATGATGCTGAGCACTCACAGAGCGCTCTCCTTTCCTGCCGTGCTGCACACACACGACCTAGCTAATCTCCACGACAACCCTGTGAGGTGGAGAAGTTCTCCTTTTTGCAAATGGGGAAACTGAGGCACGGGGGAGCTGTGTCTTGCCCATGGCCATGGCGGTCAGTGTCAGAGCTAGGATTAGAACTCAGGAGAACCTGTTCTAGGTAGATTCTTAGATTGTGCCATGAACATGCTGCCTGTCCTTGAACCATTAAACCAACCTCCACACGTCTTCTCCTGACCTCCACTGGACACTGAACCATTGGGCTAAATTCTACTGGAGCATGCAGGGATATTAAAACCTAGAATTCCAGCTAAGATTCTGATCTTCTGTTTCAGCGGAGCTGAGCCCAGAACGTCCTGCTGAAACCTGGGTGTGTTTTATATGTACAGTGTCTCCACTGGGGAGCACACACAAACACTCCTTGCTTCCCTCCAGCTTCCCCTTTACCTTGCAATGCAAAATCCATGATGCTTGGATCAAGAGCATCAACTTCAGCGTTCATGTCTGCTGTCATATTCAGGAAGTCTGCGGGTGCGCGGCTCATGGAGTGGTGGGGAAGGGGACTCTGGCTCATGTCGGGCAAAGCGTGGAGAGGCGGCGTCTGGGCGGGCGCTGGTGAGTCGGGGGCTATGCGAGCCTGGCTCTGGATTTGGCGATGCAGCGGCATGGATTGCAGAGAGAGCGTCATGGGCTGGGGCTGCAGCTTGGAGATGGAGATGCGGCTGTGGGCGGCTGCCATGTGGGTCAGCGTGGAAACTTCAGATTCTGCCTGCTTACTAGGCCGCCTGCAGTTCTCCGGTCTGTCGGCGATTAGTTTATCTAATTCCTCTGTGTGGAAAATCAGAGACAGAGCATATATGTCTATCACAGCATGAGCAGGACTGGTAGGCTCCTGACGCAGCCGCGTGGCTGCGATGCATGCTTTGCTTTTCAGCAGTAGACAGGGACACGCTGCGGAAATGCGTTTCTAGAACTAGACAGACAGCCCTTGACACTGCCACTCCTCCGTCCCTCCCTTCCATACACAAGTCTTCTGTTGGATGTCTCAGGATCAGGCCAAGAAAACCCTGGCGTGATATTTACACAGGCCCTCAGGCTAACGCTCTTCAAAGCAAGGGGCTGACCTACAAACAGTGAGCTCCTTGTTGATTGAGATGGGAATTTTAATCTGACCAAGGATTCGCAGAACTTTCATTTACATTTTAAGTTTTCTAAGACAGCCCCATGATCGCTTCAGTAGTACTTCAGTTTTTAAACTCCAGTCAGAAATCAAATGTTACGTAGTTTTGATCATACGTGCCAGAATTTCCAGGAAAAGCCAGGTTTGGTTTCAGCTACTACCCAGCTAGTAAGAACTTAAATACATTGTTTGTTACAAAACGGGGGAAATCTTGCAGAATGAATAAAACTCTCAATGATTTTGTAGAATAATAGGCGTGAAGTGTGGCGTTTAAAATGCAGTGCTATAATACTGAGCATCAGAGAGCTGAATTTGTTTAAAATGCCTTGACATCAGATAAATTGACCAGGAACAACGGGGACAGAAGATAATCATCTTGGAGCTGATCTGAGTCTGAAAGAGTGAGCATGCCCAGTTAAGATGAATGGTTCAGTCTCAAGGTAAAAGTGATTTGGGGAGGGTGAGAAAACGGGTCAGGGCTTAGGGTAGAAAATGCTGTTGGTAATTTAATGCCTTTCACCAGATCTCAAAGCATTGTGCAGCATAAACTCGGCCTCCCACCCACTCTGCTAGGCAGAAGGTGGTGCACCCATTTTACAGATGAGCAGCCCGAGGCCCAGGGAGCTGACGTCTGGTTAGCCCATGATCCCACAGTGGTAGTGGCACAGCTGGATATAAAAGCCAAGAGTCCTGGTTCCCAGTGCCCAGCTTTAATCACTAGACAACACTCTCAGGAGAGGTGAGATCAGATAAAGAACCAGAGGGCAGGTCAAGGCAGCAGGTGGGAATGTGAGTCAGGGCTGGAAGGGTCAGAGGCCAGGACTTAGGAAGCCCACCAAGCAAGCAAGCTTCGACTGCATTGCTGGAGCAAAAAATACATTTAAAAAATTATTCTCTGCCTCTTCCGCGCACCAGGGGCTCAGCTCTGATGCCGACGCTAAATATTTCACCTAGAAGGCACTATTCTGCCGAACCCAAACCTGCTTTTTATGCTCAATTCCTGAGAATCACCTGTTTTTAGGCTAATAATAAACACTCCAGGGATCATCTTCAGCTGCTGGCCTGTGCCCAAAGAACATAGTGCGCTGCTTCCCTATTCCAACGTCCCTTGGCATCTGCCTGGTGCAGGTGTGTAATCAGCCCTGCAGGTCGCCACACTCTTTAAATGCTCTCCCTTCTTGCTCAAGCCCTGCTCTGTGTAACTGGCTTCACTGACCAAACCGTCTCGTTTACAGTGACTCTTCTGCACAGCGAGTGGGCAAAGCCTAATGCTGACCTACCTGGATTGGCCATGCTCCGGTGAATAGCAGCCAGGTCCTTCCTCTTCCATTTCTGCATCTCTTCTTCCATCTTGTCAATCTTGGCGGGGTTGAGGGCCCACAGGCAGCCTTTGCGTGAGGTGCCGCTCATCTTGTTCTCCACTTTCTCAAAACACTTGTTCAGGGAGAGGTTGTGGCGCACAGAATTCTTCCAGCCATCAGGCGCTGTCTGAAGTGCAGAAGATGGTTATTCAAATTAAGCTTCCGCCGTGGAGAGAGCCGTCAGGGTAGCTATACTGGGAAATCTCCCCGGGGGACTCGCACAGGCCACTCAGAAGCTTCGGTGAGTGCAGATCACAGCAGCCTGCCCTCCCACTTAGTAACACAAGCAGCTTTTAGCAGATCACACCTGGGCGCCTTACGCTGCATGTTTTGAGTACGGTGCAAGGCTCTGTGCTGCGCTAGCTTCCCAGCACAGTGTGAGGGGTTGGTGCCGATGCAAAGAAAGCTGCCTGGGTTCTGCTAACCTGTGAGATGGCCCCGCTCCCTCGACCCTCTACCCGTCTGTCAGCTGTGCCCAGCTGAGTCCGTGCCGGTGACGGGCCCTACCCTTGCTCTTGCAGAGGCCTGGAGGCACCAGGGTATTTTCCAGTGGAGAAGTGGCCGTGGAACTTGCTACATTTGTGGGTCTGCCCAAGGCAGAGTTTGTTGAACTGGACGCTGTATGCCTGAGGGCGCGGGGGCGATACCAGCACTTCGATATGGCAGACATAGGCACTATGTAAAAACTTAGCAATATCTGAGGGCGGCTCAAAGGCTACCAGGGATTGTTGCTTGAGGCCACCTTCTCTCTGAGAGCTTTTGCTTTGGGTGACATCTCAAGACGGGAAGAGGGAGAGAATTATGTTGGGGGGTGGGGGGACACCTGTTGTTGCCAGGCTGTTTTCTCTGTTTATGCCCAGAGGCTCATGCACACTTATAAATGGCCCGCTCCCCTAGATGTGGTGTGACTGGCCTATCAGTATGACTCCAGAACGACACACAGCCGGGCTAAAGGCAGGGGAGATGCATGAGTGTCTGGGGTGGTTTTTTGGTGCACAGCGCGTTGAGATGCAACTGATCAAAAGTAGTGGCTCAGCCTTTTTTGTTCCCTTCTGTCGTAAAAGCTTATTGATTCCTTACCTTGAAGTAAGGGAAGTGCTCCTTCATGAAGCTGTAGATCTCACTCACGGGGAGGCTGCCAGTTTTACTGCTCTTTAATGCCATTGCAATCAAGCAGCTGAAAGAGGGTGAGAGAGAGAAGATAAAAGCAGGTTCCCTCTTTAGACTGGCCCATTGAGCCATAATACCGTCCTCTTCTTTACCTAGCAACCTCCCAAAGTGCCTGTGTGAACAGTCACTTCCCACTGCACGCAGGGGCTCAGCAGCTCTACAGTAACATTACCCCAATTCCATTTTTAAGGATCCAAAGGAGATGATGAAATGGTCAGAACCAAGCTGTTTGATACTGTCACTCCACCTTTGTCCTGGTGGAAGTGGATCAACCGGTCAATATCTTTCCACGGTCATTTAACTACGTTAGCAACCAGGACAGAAGAGCAGAGTGCTGCGTCAGGAATGACGCGGATCTGCCTCTCTAGAGAAGGCCTCTGTCGAGATCAGGGGAAGAGAAAATTATTTGTATGCTAAGAAAGGAAACTGCTGCTTTTGATGTGTCAAGCATGAGACGTTTATTCCCAAGCCGAATGCAGGCTGGTGGAAGATGCCATCGTGTTCTGCGCTCACCTATAGGAGTAGATTGGCTTGGGGTAATGTTTTGGGTGGACTTCTTGAGCAGTGTGAGGAGCAAGGCGAGGCTGAGAATATTGAGGTTGGGTTCCATAGGGTGCATTGTATATTGCAGCTGGGTTACACTGTGTTCAGAAGAAAAAGGGAAAACCGTCAGAATTAACCCTCCACCCTCTTTCCCCTCCCCCCCCCATTGCAGTGTTTTATTTCTGGCTTTTTACTGATGAGAAATGAAAGCTCCTCAAAGAATCTCATTCCAGACAAGTATGGGTGGACGAGAAAGAAACAGCCTCCTGTGCGCCGAAGAGACAGGCGATGATCACCAATCCCATGGTCGGTGAAGTGCCGTGTAGGCAAATGATGACATGGAGAGTTTGTAAAAAGTTCCATCCTTTCTCATAATGATCCCCCTTTCCCTCCGGCCCCCCTTCCCCCCCTTGGCATGGGAAGGCACTTGCTATGCAGTTCAAACTCTAACTGATTCAGACACCACACTAGATGACGACATTAATATGAACCTACAGAAAGCTTCCCAATTCCAGTTCGCCATACACAGTAGCAGACAAGGCTCTTGTTTAGGCCAGAGCCTATTATCAAATAATTTCTGACATTGTCATAGCTTCAGCCCCTCCTGTCCCTGCCTCACCTCAGGGTCATCAGAGTTTTGAGCAATCTCGTACTGGTAAAACACTGGCTGACCTGACAGTTCTGGAGACTGACTGAGGGGGTGGTGGTTTATTTGTTTTTTTTTAAATCCACAGTAGAAGTCCTGGAAGGGCTGCGTTGGTGCAACCTGTTCTTGGAGGAGAGGGATGGAATGACAGGAGCTCTGTCTTTGTTTCCACTCTGCCCTTAGTCTCTCGGAGGGGCACGGGCACAGCGGGATGTGATGGGATTTTCCCTAAAAGCTGCAGCTATGCACTAGAGTGGTACTCTTCCAGACCGTGAGGCATTGCTTCTTCCATGAGGAGAGTGGTCGGGAAGCTGGCTGGGGATGAATAAAATGACACCCTAATAGAATAAGATTTCTTCGTATTTGGGGGGCATTCTATAGCGATAACCTAGTTGAAATTAGCTGTTTATTCCTGGTTCTTGAAGGTGAGCACTTCCAGTGCTGCCTTTCTATGGCATGTCACCAGTGGTGGGGGGGAGGCAGTGGTGGTTTCCCTCCAGAAGGGTTCCTAGAATTGGCCTTTTTAGAACCTGACTCTAAAAGGCATGTGCACAAGGATTAGGTTAGGGGGATTCAAGGTGATGAAAGAAATATGCAGCAATTTCAGCTTGGCTATTCACTTTGGTGCAGAATAGCTGTAGGCCTGTTTCAGAGACTCTGAGACGCAGTCCGCATAGCAAACAATGGTACCTGTTGTGCATTCCGTGCTAGGGTGAACACTTGCTGTGAACGAGGAGCTGGGAAAAGCGGGTGCTGTGACTGTAAACTAGGAGAGGGCTGCTCTCCTACTGTGTACTGGCTCATCTATTGGGAAGAAAAGACAACAGAAGTGTCAGCCCAATAGTTAACTATCTTCCCTTTGCAAACACTGCAATGGCCATTACCCCACTGAGGTCAGCTCTTACGTTGGCTCCATGCGACGGAATAGCGCTCAGTCCCAGAATTCCCTGTGGGAGACTGCTCTGTACCTCAATCATTGCTCCAGGAGCACCTGCTGAATGCATACTGCCAGGTACAGGACCTATTCATGGAAAAGTACAGGTGATGAACGTGTCCACATCCAAGTTTCCTTCTCTGAAAAATGAGGTGCTATTTATTTTTTATAGCCATATTTAAACTCTACTTAGGCTCTCTGGAAATAAGACGACCTTACTTCTAGCGGAACTCAAAACACTTCACGAACTGCAAGGGCGACACAAGGAGGCAATGGCTGAGCTGGGCGTACAAATCAAGTTCGGATTTTTGGATCCTTATTCTAATTCCTAGCGTGCACTGCCGCTTAATTAAAAAAAAAAAAACCCAGCAAGTATCTTTTGTAACTGAAGGCCACAGGACTGCAGTACGTCTGGCAGAGACCCAAATCTAATGTACTTACTGTGAAAAGTTAAAAACAAGACAGCTAGTTACAGGGTGTTCTGACTCTCATTATTTATTATTATTTGTCATTTAATATCAGGGCAAGTTACCTGTCTGCTGCAGCATCGAATCCTGGGAGCTGATGTTGAAGTCCATTCTTCCACTAGCCATCTGTTGTAACCGAGGCACATCAACAGAAGTCAGCCACGACAAGGACTGCAAGTCACTTGGAAGGTCATCTTCGCTCAGTTGGGAGGGGGCGGAAGCCAAGAGTCTGCAGGGAACAAAATGAGAGGTTAGCAAAGAGCACAAGGATTCCATTAGACCTACATGGGGGCAAGAATGATGGCTGGAGTGCCCAGCCCAATGCACATTAACAGCGGCGATGGGCCTGAGTGACCAAGTTTGAATGTGAATCCAAAGCTCAGGATGTGAATTTTTGGGTCAGGCCCATCTCCCATTCGTAATGCCCTATGTGTTCCTTTGTAAGAGAGGTAACGGTTTATTTCACAGGCATTGAAGTGTTTCTATTTTGAATCAGGACCAATTTAGGAGACTGTTCTGTCGAGATCTCCCTGTAGAATAATGTAGTTGTGAGCTGAGCATTATGGAAAATATTTTTCTGCTGAGGAGAGAGAGAAAAGGCCATTAGCAATGTGGGCAGAGCAGCAGCGCTGGGCTCAACGTGCTGCTGATGTTTCCATCCAAAACGCTGCTTTTCAGAGGCTAAAGTGGCTGTTGACATTCAGCCCACGCTGTAAACATTAAGTTATCAGTCTAGGAGCACTTCTTATTTTGAAAAAGGTCCAGTGTGGTGTACTTAAAGAAAAAATACCTTGAATTTAAAATACCCACACGAAACACTGGTCATGGGAAATTGACTTCAGTAGGACTATTCCTGTGCTCCAAGCGTATGTTTGTCTTTTCAGGATTGGTACCTAAGCACTGACACTGAAGGAGTGATTGTTTTGTACGCTTTCTCAAAAATCATTTTACGACAGGGGGGAGGGAGAGTGAAATGAAGCTGTAAATTCATAATGCTCAAACCATGCTGAGAGACTTTTAAAAAAAAATCTGTTAGCAAGATCTTTAAAAGGTCTCTGTCCATTTCTAAGTGGACGCTTCTACAGCAACTTCGCCTGAGAATAAAAGTTTGTAAAAACAAGCTTTTTATAAAGCCGCAGACTAATGGAACTGATTCCATGAGCTTTATTTTAATTCCAAATCAACATTCCTCGGCCGTGTCTGCAAACCAAACAATGCAGCATTGTGCTAGTGCATGAGAACCAGGAAGGGAAACTGCCCAGAAACAAAACTGAAATTGACTAATTCCCTCCCCACACCCCCCACCACACACACACGCTGATTGCAGTAAGGTAAGGACACTCCATGGTTTCAAATAGGATTTTAAACCTGCCACTGTCCCATTAAGCCTGAAATCCAGCTCGTGACAAGGCTAATGAGGAATTTCAGAACCTGGGCCTTCAACAGCCGTTACAGAGTGGGCTCTTTCACATTCTGAAGCAGCTTCCTCCAGCTACTGTATCGTGTCAATGTCAACATTTCCAGAGGAGAGGGGAGAGGTTTTTTTTGTTGGGGGGGCGGCTGGGGTGTGATGCAAATCCTACCTCCAAAGGCTCTGCATCGTGGGGACCTTCCCTCTGGTTGTGAAGTACGGACTGCAGCAGACCTGAAGAAGTGCTCTGTCTAGTTTGAAAGCTTCCGCCTTTCACCAAGAGAAATAGGTCCAACAAAAGATATCACCTCACCTAGCGAGGGTCCTTCTGCAGTCACGCCAAGTCTCTCTGAGACTCACCTGTAGGGGAGCGGCTTGAAGGAGATGCAGCCTCCTCCCTCTCTTTGCTCCCCACCACCCATCCCACATGCATACCGTCTCCACGGTACTTCTAGCCCATGTTCCTGTCTCAAGAGCTGAACAGCGTGGTCCTATAGCAGTCCCAGCCCCTGCTGATGGGACTGTGTACATCCTCAGTAACGGAACAAAACGACATTAGAATAGGTTTGATTAAAACCAGACCTATCCAGAAAGATCAGAATACCAGTTCTTCGCCTCGGTGCATGCTTTGTCATCACAGGGTGTTCAGAGGTAAATCCCGTTACGGTTATAACAAAAATTCAGATCTAGCCCTTCCTTAATTAGAGCATATGTTCTTGATCTCTGGGCGGGTTTCAGAAACCAGCATACCTCAATCTTCACTCTACAGAACAATCTGTAGGTTGTGGGGTGAACTGCAGATCTTCCCCATTCGGTCATTGATGAGATCAAATGGAATTATGCTCAATTTTTAAGTCAGCCTCTGATGTGCTAAATCTTCAGTGTGTAAGAGTTTGAGACCAGACCTGCAGACTATCTTAACTTATGAAGCCAGTGAATAACCAGGCCAGACTTCTCTTGGTGAAAAGTTCTATTTAGAAATGTAATTTCTGCCCGTTTTGCCCCACTTGCACAGCTGGTGCTCTTAAAAAAACACCATCGGCTTTGTATTACTTCTGATAAAGAAATGTACTGCTTAAAAAGCAAAAGCTGAAACATGTTTGAGGGCCACGCTGCAGAAGTCCTTACTCATTCAAAGCTGCCAATAAAGTGAATTAAAATTATTACAAGCTGATGTCCAGCCTGAGCTCTCGTTATCCATGTTGAATAGTACTAAGGAAGTCATTGACTTCATTGAGAAGTCAGGCACTATTTCACATCAGTAAGGAGGATATCACTATGTAGCGCTAAGTAAGGACTGCATAGGTTCAGCCATTGGAATCATATTTCAATTTTGGAGGAATACAGGTCATCTTGAGATTATAGATTTTGTTTTTAAAACACCCTAACTGAAATGTTATCCAATAAACAAGTTACATTTTAAAAAGACAGGTGCACAGCCCTCATGTATAGCCATTGCAAAATGGTGATACAGAAGCATTAAATAAATCTGGTTTCTGCTGAAGCATCTTGTATGTTTTACAGAGTCTAAACCAGCTTAAGATAAGATGCCAAAACAGCAGTGTGTTGCAGCCCCAAAGGCTCTTGAGTTTTTAGCTTTCTAGTCAAGATCTCCAGCAGTTGAAAAGTTCCCCAAACTACTATCCAGTAGATCGTTAAAGCAAAACTTTGTTTGTTTGTACAAAGATGTAAAAAAACAAAACAAGCAAAAGCTAAAGCTCAAATCCTGGTAAAAAAAAGCCTTCAAATCCTCCTTGGAGCCTACCCTGGTTTCTTTCTCCTACTGTAGTTATAGTGCAATAATTAGCATTGCCATGGTTACCACTATTCAGTTATTTTGTGAGGCCTGGGACTTAAATGCATAAAAAGAACATCAGGTGACCACTCTCCCTACTTAGGGATTGGCTGGATTGTAAGTAAACAAGAGCATTAAATGATTTGAAAACTGGGCAAGCTCATGTCGTTTGCAACAGTTGGACCCGTTCATTGTAAGCCGATAACCCATTGTGTTGCAAACGACTGTTGCCCAGTGGCACGTGGCCTCCATTGTTTTTGGGATTCTTGCTTAATTGTTTTTTTCCCTCCTCCTTTTTACAACCTTCACATTAATCGGGCTGAATGACAGCCAACACACAACACACACATGCCATCTGGCACCCTGGTCCCTGCCAGTCCTTCCAGACAAGTCAGCTCCTTCAACAAATAACGGGGTCAGATGGGCGGTGAGTGTCAAAACCCCTTTGCACACGCCTCCTGTCAGGAAATGAATCCGACACATGCCCTCCCTCCACTCCACAGCATGGGCTAACAGCTCCAAAGGGGAGGACCCCAGAAGCCATATTTACACAATAACCTCTCTACATTTATCTCTTTGGAAAACCAATGAAGTCCTTTTCTTTATGTTAACGTTAAGTGGATCTGCCGAGCTCTTTCTAGAAGCCCATCTTATTAGCAATCCATTTTGTGCGGTTAGATGTCAGAACCCTTAACTGCAAACAGACTCAACGGCAGAAAGCTCTAGTCTCCTACTTGCCAGTAGAACATGACACGCATCTTTCCTTTTAGACAGCATCCTTCTTTCACAAAATCACAGAACACTGTACAGACAGAAGCTTGGGCACAGGCATGCATACCTGCTAACAGAGACATGGAGGAGCACAGAGGCCAGAGTTTTAAGATTTTATTTACTTCTCAAGTTCACATATCAGTCACTAGGCCTCATTTTAAACAGGTACAAGGGTACAGTGAAAAAGAGCGCACAGATGCATTTGTAAAACGAATGCAATTCTTTGGGACCATTATTTCCTCCCCTTCCACCCTCCCCTCCTGCCATAGGCTTCTAGTTTTGAATTTGACTTTATACTTACTATCAAAACAAAACAGACCTCTGTTTGTTTTGTTCAATTAAGCAGCTTTGATGTATTTTCTTGAAATATTTTAAAATTAAAAATAGACTGCAATGTATTCTAATAAGCTTCCTAGTAACACAGTAGAATCTAAGCAGATTACCAAAAATACATTCAGCATAAAGGGATTGTTCTTCCAGTTGTCTTCAAAACAAATGTTGTAAGTTACAACAGTGATGACTTCAAGTCACTTCAGTACTGCATGTTTCACGATACCACAATCTTGGCAGTGTGAGAGCTCAAACCTCTGTAAAAGGTTTACACAGGGAGAGTTGTCCTATCACGTTGTTTAAATGTACAAATATGTTATGCAATATGAAGCCAACTCATCTAGCAGTAGGTGAGTTCAGGATGTGTCTTTGACTCTTAGAGAAGATAAAATGCAAATTAAACCATCTGCTTTAGTTGAGCTATGCATAGTAGTGGCTAGCTGGCAATTTATGTACTCCTGGGGTTCAATCTTCTTCCACCTGTGATATAACATGCATACAAAACTATCTCTTTTGTACAACTTGATTGTTTCCTTCTCCCTTTTGTCTTAAATTGAAGGTAAACGCTTAGAGGCAGAGCCCATGGCTTCCTGCATGTTTGCACAGCCCCAGGCAAAAGTGAATCCAACTAATTTAAATACTGATACATACGTACTGAAAATGCCCCCGGAGTCTGCCTACTTGCTTGCTGGGAAGCCCTCCATTTTTGGAAAGCACTTTCAGTTCAAGATGGCAGCCACTGCAGAGTGAGCACACTGTGTTCTCTCTCTCTCATGGAAACTCTACATGTTCTTTTTTTTGTCTTTTCTGCCCTTACTCTGTATAAATAATTCAGACTGAACATACACGATTGCTCTTGGTGTATGGGAAAACACAATTTACAACTTCAAACCCTATTCTAATACTTTTTTTCTTAATGGAGTAATTTTATTACAGCTTATCCCCCTCGCTTGTAAGCAAAATCTCAGGCTGAGGTGATTGATCTCAGATTTGGATCCAAGGGACGGTGTATGAAAGTGGTAAATTCGTCAGCAGCCATTCTCAAACGTTTTCTCAGTGTAGGTGGCAGTGTCCTAGAGAAACTCTCCTGGAAACCTCCACTCACATTTGTGGTCACAAAGAGAACCTCTCTTCTCGTTTGTGATTGCAAATATCCTGTGGGCAATTGCAATGCAGGAAATATTCTGTCATTTGTGAAACGAGTTAATTAGTCACACTTTATTTATGCTCCACACTTTCTGTTCTGTTCCTCTCTTTCCTGTTCCTCCTTTGCCTCTACAAATGCTTCACTGCCTCTTGATTCCCTTTTCCCATGCAGCACAAGCACGTGTCTCCCTCTTTACTGCGCATTTGGAAGTTCCTCTCCTGCCAATGGCTGTCAGCTCCCGCCATGGCTCAGGTCTCTGCCAGCAAATCCAGCTTTCCCTCCTTCTCCTACCTAAGAGTCAGTGCCCCCTACGTATAGGCAACAAGGAGGGCTTGTTTCTCCTTGGCTCCAACTCCTTTTACTCATTTTGGGCCCACTGGAAATAAACACAGCTAGTACCAGAGACCAAATAGCTTTCCCTGGACCACCACCAAGTGCTCCATCATCCATCAGAAATCCCTGGGTTAAATGAAACAGGATTTAGGGGGGAAAAACCAAAAAAAACCCACAATCACTGTGTACAATAATACCACTCCATTTTTTCTTTTCCTTACAGCAGTCCAGATAAAAGGACAAAGCTCTTCAAAGACCTCAAGCAAATATATTAAGCCTCTGGTAGAAGGTACCTTAGACTGGCTATCAAAGTGGTTTATATATTTCAATTAAGTTTCACAGCACCTCATGGAGGAAGATCAGTATCAAAGAGCGGGGTGGGGGGAAACAGCCATAAATGAGCTGCATTATTGCCCAAGTCTCATAGGAAGTCAGCAGCAGAGCTGGGAAGCGAATCCCTGACTGACTGCTGAGTCCCTGCCATGCATTAACCGCACAACGATCTTTCCTTGCTATGGATGCGATTCTGCCAAATTGACTTACACTGAGTAGCACCTTACTGAGCAAGTCGTTCCATAGACGGAAACGTGGCTTCTACTTGGCATAATGAAGCCCTATATGGACGGTGCTGTATAAACTGTTAATAGCTACTGTCTGTGAACTAGAGCTAATTTTTCTCGTTTTCATCTGATGTCCTTTGTTTTCTCTGCTGATTACCAACATTAGACTGATTTCCCTTTGTCCTGCATCTTGTACAGGGGTCTACTCTAGTGCCAAGTGAGTGTCGAATGCTATCGTGCTACCCCCGTTCTGCACAGATGTAAATGACGACGGGTTTGCCTACACTTGAAATGCTGCAGCGCTTCAGCATAGACGCAACCAATGCCGACGGGAGGGGTTTGCCCAGCAGCGTAGGTATTCCACCTACCCAAGAGGCAGTAGCTAGGTCAGTAAAAGAATTCTTCCATCAACCTAGCACTCTACAGCGGGGGTTAGGTCAGCTAACTATGATGCTCCGAGGTGTGGATTTTTCACACCTGAGTGACGTAGCTGGGTTGAGCCAACTTTTTAGTGTAGATCAGGCCTAAATCCATCGTATTACTCACAGCTGCAGGGATCCAAGCAGTGTAGCACACTTGGGATGTGGGAGAGCTTTATAGATAAAAAGATAAGTATTCTGTACCATGAGTTATTTGAAGCTTCCCTCAAAAATCCTGGAAGCGTGATGACTGAACACTAAACCAAATTCATTTCTTGCACCAGGTCTTGAAGCCACACCAAGCCACTCTGGTGAGGTGTTTAGCCTCCTCTATATGGATTTCACTGAATGCTGAGGGGTCCTGGAGCCTGGTAGGATGGGGCCTATAGACTGGCAGAGCTCCAAGTAAGAGTTTTGTAAATACAAGATAATTTGAGGAGCCAGGGCCTTAATTTTTTTTTTTTTAATTTACTTGGATTAGTACATTTCAGGAACTGCATGGGACACAGTTGAGCTAATCCACTTAAATCAATCCTCAGCAGCCTGAGTTTGACTGGTTTTGGGGAATTGTCTCTTTTTTAAAGCAGCTGAGGTGATGAAATCCCTTCAGATACATCACAGTGCCAAGGGGATGGACATTGCAATTCTCTTCAGGAACCGCGACTGTTGTATTAATTATGTATTTGTAGTCTTTTGCCTGCAACAAGTTTTATTTAATGCAAACTCCCGTCCCAGATCCTGACGATCCCCAGTGGTGAATATTGAAAATATTTAACCGGTAGCGTACTCCTCAGAGTTCCAAACTTCAAACATGGTCTGCTCGTGGTATAACCGGACTCCCATCCAGTAATCAAATGTTGCCAGCACCTTCTGTCCCAAACCATTTTACAAACAAACTGATATACAAGCTATAGACAAGGACCTTTCTCCACCACTGCAGTGCAACTATCTTTGGGGTGGAACAGAAGCAGCTGATTATGGATCTGATGCAGCAAGTTATACCTCTGTCTCATTGGTTTCAGTGGGACTACAAACATGCCTGAATCTCTTGCTGAACCAGGGCCTCTCAGAACAAATTAACTGTACATAACAATTTAGGACAGGAACCCAGGTATATCTTTAACCAATCTGTGAGAGGAGTTTATCACTGGAAGCATGTAATTACATCAAGTGGAATTTAGCCAGGATATCTAATGGGTTAATGCTCCTGTGATAATCTTGTGTATTTCTAGTCCTGTAAAACTAAAGATTCGTTTATTGAGGATGCACTTCATCCAGTACAAAACACAAGTGGATATTTCTACTCACGTACTTGGCCAAGGGCTCCCCTATTTAAAAGGTTATTTCTAACCTAATGTGAATAGTAACTTAATACCTGCATTGCAAGTCCTTCAAAAATAGCGTACAAGGCTGCTCAAATAAATACATTGGAAGTTCAACAACCTTCTCGCAAAGTGATAAGCTATACAGTTTATTTACCTAACCGGCTCTATTTACTATTTGTAATGTGAGTCCTTAAACTAGAAAAGTGACATTTTATTAGAGTTAGTGACTCCGTTAAAAGTATTCCTTGCTAGAGCCATAACAAGTGTGTTTCTTGAACTCTTTTAAACTTGTATTTGCATAAATGCGGGTTAGGCCAGATGAATTACTTTTGCATCCCCTGCTTTTGTAGAGGCATATGGTCCAAACACAGCATTTTAGACATGTCCCTGTAATATGTAGCCCAGGAATAGGTCAGTGATGGGCTAAAACCAGTAGGTTGCTGCTATATTTTAAAAACAAAAAGAGTCAAACATGAGCAAGAATGCTGAATATTTCTTAATAGTGATTTTTTTTACTTTTGGTGATGTCCTACCCTTAACAAATATGTATGTTCCCTGTGCAAAGGTGTATGACTTTTTAAAATGGCAGTTAAAATCAATTCAGAACTTCATTAAGAGGTGTTAACCTAGATTACAGTAGCTGGACCAGCTCCACAGTAATTTTTGAGAAAACTTCCACAGACAACAATGGGCGTTCTGCCTGATGCTTTGTAAACCCGGAGAGACTGCATGCAGAATCTGACCCATTATGCAAGACGCTGGCGTGCTCTGGGAGCAGTTGGTACTATGGTCAGGTCAATCTTGATTTAGGCAGCTTTAAAAGTTAGAATAGTTCAGTATTTTTTCTAAGACAGGTCCCTTATGTTGTTTGGTAACCATAGTTCCCTTCTCCCTCCCCCTGAGTGGGCCTACTGACTTTACAATCAATTGATTTTGTGGGAAAATGCATAGTTTCACCCACATGCTGAGTTTGAAATAGAGCATTGGTTAGCAAATAAATAGCCACTACTGGATTTAGGAACTTTTTAAACCTCTGTTGTGTAAAATTGCTTTAGTGTAGGAACATTTGGCCCAATGGACCTCACTGGTTTCAAAGTTGCTGTTCTATTTTACTTCGTTAGCCTAAGCTGTGGCCAAACGCCAAATGCTCTGAGTGAAATGGGCCACATTAACTGCGGATCTTATAGTTATGCCCTCAATTTCCATTGATATCATTGCAATTTTAGGGGCTGGCCACATTGAAAAAGTCAAAGGTTGTTTGATGATTCAGTTACATGATGACCACAACCACAGTGGGACTTGTGTGGCTAAAACCCTGCCTAAAGAGCCACAAGTCTGATTCTATTCTGTGCTGTATGGGCACATATCATAGAACATCTGTTTCTTTTCATGCACACAGTTGTAAATGGCAGATTCTACAAGATTGGAAGATAGAGTACAAGCTCCATGTTGTAAAATTCCACCCAAAAGAATATTCTTAGAGAATATAAGCTGAATAACTTTGCTCCTCCAAGGCCCTGATCCAAAGCCCCCTGACATCAAGGGGCGTCTTTCCATTGATTTAATGGGCTTTGAATCAGAACCTATAATTTACTTAGCTCAGTATTGATAGGCAAAGGAGTATCTGGGGGTCTATAAACTTGTATCCTGTTTCAGTTTTGAAAAATAAAGTATTTTCACTAAAATAAGTTTAATCTTTAAAATGAATTAGTAAGAGCAACTTGTTCAGGATTTGCCAGTCCCAGCAAGCTCCTTTACCGCTTTATCATTCCCTGAAATATAGGCTGTAATCAGTAGAAGTACGTGTCCCCGCTATCCTTAAGGTGGTGTCCGTGTTAGAGACAATGTTTTCTGTGGAGGAGTTGGAAACGCGTCCTCTTATGCAAAGTATTGTTTTGCATCTAAAGTTAGGCAGGTACCCACATCCCTCAGAAGGCAGGAATTTGGGGGTGTAGAAGATAGCACTTAGCAAGGATGGTGTTTTATGTTGCACATTTGAATTTGTGCAAAAATATTTATCTGAAACCATCTTATAAGTCTGTCCTTGTCAGGACTTTACTGAGTAATATAGTCCATATCACCACTCTATCCACTATATCTCATTTAAATCTGTTTTTGTTCCAGAAGGTCTTGAGATCTGCCAAAGAGATTTTTTTTTTTTTTTTTTTTTTTAAAGAAGAGAAACCTGTAATGTTTCAAACCTGACAGCCTTTAAACCACACAGGCGCATGCTGTCTATAAATCACATGTACAATTATTTCTATTTACTGCCTTTCATTCCTGTCTCTTTCCCTCTGATTGTTCCCTTTTTTACACTTACAGGAAAGCCTGGTCTCCTCAAAGTGCAACTGTCTGACGGAAAGATTCTAAGTGAGACAGAAGGGTCTTCTCGACATAGCCCCAGCCTCCCACTCACTAATTGGAGGCCATTTCCTATTTTGTGGAGCTCTGATGCTCCCCCATGGAGAACTCAGGACTGTAGGTTCCAGTCTTGGACTGTGGTGACAGCAGGAGAGTAAACAGAGCTGATAGAATTTGACAGGTCTATTCTTTTCTTAAAATCATTCAGTCTAAAAGATTTTCTTTTACGTAATCCAAAGTGTTTTCTCATGAAGTAGGACAAATACATTGGTGGGGTAGTTCAGATTTGAGGCATTTTTATCAGAAGTTTCTATTTGTAAATGAGGTCACATAATTCAATTAGAAAATACTTCTTTTTTTTTTTTAAATCGCAAACTAGTTTAAAAAAAAACTTTAGTGATGTAGATGCTATGAGTTCAAAAAATATATAATAAGTAACTAAGAACACTATTGACTTCCAAATAAACTACATGTGTTCTAAAAGTAAAATAAACCATATCCTCAAAGTTGTTTTTTTTTTCCTCCTATGAATTAAGACTCTTCCCCCCCATGAAAGGTCTTTGTTAGGATGCTATATTCCTTACAGGCCTAATACTGATTTACAGTTGAGCATCCAGAGGTCACACACAGCCTTCCTTAACAACTGAAACATTTCTTTACAAATATTTACATAACTGACAAAATGGCTAGAGCAAACAGTGCTTTAATCAACAGCAAAACAGGGTTTCACAAACCTTTCTCCATAGTGGCGTCACACAGTAAAGCAAATCACGTGTTGTGCTGAAAGAAGCTGCAGTGCAATGTTTGCATTTTGAATAGAGAGAGGCTGGAAGAAGAACACATAGGGCTGCCCACTTTTACCCAAGGAAATGTTGAAAACACCCACTGGCTGGGGAGGTGGTAATCACCCACTCCTCTTTTAAAAACAAACCAACCAACAAAAAGCCCTGTTCACTTTGCTGGGCTGATTCATGTACTAGAATGTGTGTTATGAAACTTTGCATCATGTGACAAGATGTAACTTAACAACCAAATGCATAACTGTCCCATGACTTCTAAGAACAAATATTTTTTTAAAATTCTAAATGGGTACATGTTGTATAGTTAAATAGATGCCTGCTCATTAAAGGTTGTCAGCAAGCACAAGTTTGTTCCAATTCATACTGTAAGAAGTTTGGCAGAGGAATGCATTGGAGAACTAACTAAATATTTATTTTAATTAAAACCTTCCCAAATGCTAGTTGAGCATGACTTCTGTTTTTCCTGACTATGTCCTATCAGTCCAAAACGCTACATGAAAGGGTGCTTTTAAATAATTAGTACTTTGCAAGAGTATCATAGTCTGGCAAAACACATAGAGCACAGATATACCAGAAGTTCACCGCAGGCTTTGAAGATATTTGCATTTAATATGATTTATTATCAAAATATTTTAAACCAGGGTGTTTCTGAATACATAGTATGCTGCAAGCAGTCACCAAAGAGAAAATTCAGTTTAAAGCAAGAACTAAACGTAATTAGCTTCTTCATAACTAGGATTTCTGGAATACTTGATTTTATTTAGAAATGTACCTAAATGTTAAAATCACCTACTGGTCAATAAGGATGCAATACATCTTTATAAATAGATAAATTCCTCACCTGTATTCCTGTGGGGAGGGGTGATGATTTTGCCCTGGATTTCTAATGATTCCTGACATCATGGATGTAATGTCACTTTCTATCATCTCCTTTGGGGAAGACAAAAAAAAAAAAAATCATACAGGTATGAAGTAGCTATCCAGCATTTCAGCAGTGTGGAGAAAAATGAAAAACATTCTAAATTAAAACACCTAGAATGAAAGACGGTTGTCACTTTTTCCTATAATTTTAAGAGCAATATTTTACATATTACATTACATATAAAATGACTAAATATTTTTCAAAGGGGACTATAAGGCCGCATATATCACTGAAGTAATAAAGGGGAGGGTCAAACGAATACATTACAGGAATCTCAGTTGTGTGAACCGAATCAGGAAAAGAGTTGTGTGTCACCTTTCATATACTAAACCAAACCCTCCGACCTGCCCAGTTAAAAATGTAGGAAAGCTCGATTACATTTCAAAATGGCAATGGCTAATATGTTAAGTACATCTGTCATTTCCAGGGGGGGAAATACAGAAGAACTGATGTGAAGACTTAAGCTTAAAAAGGAAAGACTCTGAGCTGACTGCGGTCATGTACACACACTCCCTGCTACCGGCAGCTGTCCCAGCGATTGAGACCCTTTCCAGACGGCCCGGGAAGGGAGGAAAGGGCCGTCAAACAACTCGCGGCGAAGCCTGGCCGTTTGCAACAGGGTCGCTTTAAAAGTGCAGCGAAGGCTGGAGCAGGGCGGCGAAAGCAGCCGCGCGTGCACCGCCCGTGCACCAGCCCAGCCCCAGACGTCGCCCGCCTGCCCGTCTTTCTGCGGAGGCCCCGGGCTGCGGCCAGGGGAGCCCCGCGCCCGCGGTGCGCGAAGCGAGCCCGGCGGGGCGGTACCTGGAGCGAGGCGTGCGGCTGCGGGGCGCTGGCGCGGTGCGGGGCGGCTGCCCGCGCAGCCTCCGACCCGGGTTTAAATTTCCCTCGCAGGAGCTGTCCAGCCTGGAGCATGCGCGCGGCGCGAGCCGGCGGCCTGGCCGGGTCGCTCCCGGGGCAGGGGGGGGGGGGGGGAGCGCCGAGTCCCCCCGCCTGCAGCCCCCCCGCCGCAGGCTGCCGCGCGCCCGGCCCGCCCGGCTGCAGCGGGGGCTCGGGGCAGGGCAGCAGCCGGGCCGGGGGCAATGGCACGGGGGGGGTGCACCAGCCCCTCCCCCGCCGGGCCGGGGGCAATGGCACGGGGGGGCACCAGCCCCTCCCCCGCCGGGCCGGGGGCAATGGCACGGGGGGGCACCAGCCCCTCCCCCGCCGGGCCGGGGGCAATGGCACGGGGGGGGGCACCAGCCCCTCCCCCGCCGGGCCGGGGGCAATGGCAC
>ML675640.1:13598452-13659669 GCA_007922155.1 Mesoclemmys tuberculata
GGGCAGGGCAGGGTGGGGCACAGAGGAGTGGGGCACTCAGCCCCCCTGAGGGCAGGTGGGGGAAGGGCAAACAGCCCCCCTGTGGGCAGGCCGAGGTGGGGCACACAGCCCCCCTGAGCCGGGGTGGGGCACACAGCTCCCCTGAGGGATTGTTGGGGGGAGGAGGGGAGCCCCTAGCAGCAAGCGACCAGGAGGTGAGGGGCAGAGAGGTGGGATGTGAGGAAAGCGGTGGGGTAGTGTAAGGAGAGTAAGGTGAAGGAAGGAGGGTAGATGCGGAGACCCAGCTGCGTGGAAGAGCCAGTGACAGGTCCAAGGGCATTGCACACAGCAAAGAAACATTTAATAAAACCATAGCAATCTCTCTAAAGAGATATAACAACTGTGATTGTAAGCAAGGCTCTGGGGTAGATGCCCAGGAGTAATATTTTAGCAAATGAGTACACAGAAATCAATAGGAGAGGAAAAGCCGCTTGCTCTGACAGTCGCACTGATTTTCTCTTCCTGTAGCCTCTCATGAGAGAGATTTTTGAAGTGCGGTGCAGGTGTTAAATAATCAAGGCACACCAAACACCGGTGCGGGAGGTCAGTCTTACTATCTCCATTTAAAAGACAGAAAAGACTGAGCAAACCAAAGTCCAACACACTGAGTCAGTGGCAGAGCTAGGAAGAGATTCCAGTAGTCCTGCTTTCTGCTCCCCACTTATCACTAAACTGCTCTTCTTAAGTTTCTGGCTGCATTAGTTTACTAGGGGAACTGGGATTTTTCTTCCCTTTGGCCTCCTACCAAACCAAGTGCCATGCTTTTAAGTGAGATTTATGTGAGTGCATTTATAAATCAGTGGTAGTGTCAGAGTGTCATTCAGAGTTTGTGCCTGCCACACAGATGTGAAGTATTTCAGAAACAGTTTAAGGGTGCATCAGGCCCAGTCGGAACTGAAATCAATGAGAGTCTATTGAATTCAGTGGGCATGGAATTGAATTCAGCCCCCCTCATTTCCCATCAGTAGGAATTGAGAGTGATCAGCACTTTCTAGGATCAGGGGGAGCCTTAATGCAAGAGGCACACATTTAGAACCAATAACCAGACAATATTAGCAGCATTAAAAATAAAGTAATACAACCATTACAACCTGGGAGACACAGGTTTTGTCACTAAATCAAGTGCAATGATATTTTGTGCTGCTGGTTCAAATGTTTTCACAGGTTTCAGATCACTGAGGTTTTTTTATGGGTACACATTAAGCTTAATTTAAAGACCCACTTTTAAACTAAAGCCCTGTGTTCATGGAGGGGCACAATGGGTAAAATACAACATTTCTATTTTTTTCAGACTCTTCCTGTGCCTCTGAAGGACCAAATGCTATTGAATTCTACAGTTGTCTTGTTTCCTTGTAGCAATGCATTAATTAGAAAGAGCATTGTATCCCTCACAACTCCAGCTTACGACCCGGGAGCATGGTAAGTGTTATCTGGCCATGACTAGACAGGACAACTTATATCTACTTTGTTCACTAGAGAAGTTGATGCTAAAAGGTAAAAAGATGGACAGCTTAACAATTTGGCCCAGATTCTGCAAACACTTAGAACTTCTCGCACATGAGTAGACCTCATATGCACAAATGCTTGCAGAGTGCCCCCGTTGTCATTGTTAGGCAGAACAGGTAGTGGACTCTCCCAATAACAAGCTAAACATCCTATAAACGAATATTATGCCAGTGTCTGTTTTCTTGTCACTGTTTTTGCCATTACCACCTTAGTTTGCTGTTCATCAGAGATCCTTTGACTGTTCTGTGTCAAAGTTTAGTTCTTTGGTATGACTTACTTGCTGGAAATCTGAGTGCAGGTGAACTGCAAATTGATAGCTGGATTCCAAGAGTTTGCCTGTGGGCAGTTTTTTGGTTTTAGAAGTGTCTTCTCACCCCATTAACATTATGCTGGAGGTACTGGGTTGTCTGACAGAAGTAAAAGCAGCAATGAAAACAGTGTGGATAGGAAATGAAAACTGTGGACCGCTTTCTTACATGAAGCAATTGGGCCTCCTTACAAGGCTTAAAATAAGAGAATTCCAGAAATGGGGCAAAGAAGCTGGATGGGATGTTATTTCTCCTTATTCTTCTGTATTAAGTGGTGGAACTTGGTTTGTACAGTCCTGTCTATTAAGGAATGAGGCCAGCCCACTTGGCATAACTTAAGTTATTTTTATGGTGAATACTGGCAGAACAGTTTATTGGCTAGCTCTGCTTATCCCCTTTCTATTCTCTTTCATTCAGATTTGGGGCTGACTTAATTAGAAGCACATAGCTGAAACTGCATGCAACCTTTAAAAATAATTTAACAATGGTTGAACCTCCTCCCTCTTTTGGAGTAACTACTTTGCAGCAGATTAATCTTGAAACAAAGCAATGATGAACCAAAAGAGAAAGTTGCTTTATAAATGTACTTGGTCTTCAGTTCCTTTGTTATGGAATATAAGTTTCTCCTAGTCTTACATTTTTCTGGCACGGAAAAGCCTGTAGAAGCTGAGTTAGTTTAGTTGTGGTAGTTGTTTTGGAGGCTATACTAACTAGGACTGAATTCACTTCGTTATCAACAGATGTTCCCCCTCAATGCACAGTTTCATTTTCATCTCTTTCTGATTATCTTTAGGAAATAATTCCAGAAAAGCAAGGGACAGCTGAGGAAGACACAGGAATAGTAAAATGTGACCTGGTAGTGTAGAATTTTACCTAAACAATGATGATCTCCATGCCCCATCCAGCCAGACGATAAAATATAATCATTTCCCTACCTCAAAGCTGTTTGGTCTGGGGTACAGAGTTGCTATCTTCAGCCCAGCATAGCTGAAAAGCTGCTTGATGTTTACTCTTGATGTTTGCTGTTATAACACATTTAAATGGCCTGACCCTTGAGCTCCTTAGTCCTGTTTAGGCATGATTTCTGATTATATTGCTCCTTTTTCATTGGCAAAATATCATAAAATATGTGGCAGAAATAATGATGTGCTCAAATTATATTTATTTTATTTAATAAAAGTGAGAGCTTCTTGAAATGGAATCATTTCCCTGCACACTTCAAGCCAGTTTTGTTCTATGTGAAAGACTGGATTCCTTGGTTTCTCCTTTGTTTGCACAGTGCCTTTTATTGATTATTCATTGCTCCATTCCCCCAACTCAGAACCTAAATAGTCTATTTACGATTTGAACTGCCTCTTCATTTCATAAATAGCTGATTTTAAACAAGATATGAAGGAATCTGCTTCTACCTCCTCTGCTAACAGGATCGGTGCATAGATTCCAAAACTGTATGCATGCTCTTTCCCTCAGAAATAAAAACCAGCTATTTGGTTGCCAGAAACCTCTTTTCCCAAGACCTGTTCATTCATATCCCTTTCATATTAATGTCCAAAGTGAAATGAATGTAAATTTGGACTATCTACAAGCTGGTTAAAATACAGCAAACTTACAAACTCTCTTCTTTTACTGCAAAGCAAAAATGCTGTCCGTTTTTTATTCTACAATACTGTATCATTGCAACAAATTACACTTAAAATCATTTAGTGTGAAATTGCAGATTAATCCCATAGGGCTGGTGTTTTAGCACTAGTTTAGCCACTTGGGAGTGTACAGATGGTGAATCTGAGTTTTACAATAGGCACCATCACTGGTTACACCCACGGATGTAACGGACAAAAAGACCTGCCTCCCAACCAAGGTAAGAAAAATACAATCAAGGTCCTAGTGCCTGACTTGTTCAGAATAAGCTACTTTTAAAAATGCCTTTACTTTTAAGACTTTTGTAATACGTACGGCAAAGAAAAACCCAAGTAATATGCCCTGCATTTTCAAAAGTAGCTTTCTACTTATTATTTCTTAAATTTGTTTTTCTCATGTTGCATCCAGTAACCAAAAACTATATATTGCCACTTGTTGGAATTATGCATTTATGGATTTGGCAGCTTCTAACTACCAGTGTCCTCATTACTAAAACTAATTCATGCTGTTCTCTATTCAGCCAGGAGAACGTTGTTATGCTCTGCCTGGACTAATGATAGTCTGGTCCATAAGGAATTAATCTTTATCCTCTTGTGACTATGATTGTGTTGTCTGGTATTGCCATTACTTTGAAAACTGCCATCTGATCTGGTCACTGATTTCAAATTTCATACTGATGACACAAGGAACGGATCCATTATGCTGATGCAAGGGGTCACCAGAATAAGGCTAGTAATAGAAAAGGAGAGCATCTTTCCTGGTATGCTAGCCTCCACATACAGCTTTTTTAAAGGAAGCTGCTCTTTTCAGCCGTGAGCAATGCTATACAGGCTTCAGGAATCATGCAAGCTGTATAACACTTATACATACTAATGTGCACGCACAGATAGTCTGTCACTAACATAATTGTTTATTTTCAATTATAAGAATGGGAGAAATGTGAAATACTTTATTCCTACACTATTAGTTCTCTTCTTGTACAATTTGATAGGCTGTTTTAGTTCAAACAGCAGAAGATTTAGATTTTTCTCTTAATTTCCTTCAGTGAGTTTTATAAAGTTCTCTCTGCAGAGGAAAACCCTAAAAGTATGTAATTTCTGTACAAGTTAGGTTTTGTTTGTATTGCTGGCTATGATGTGCGTGTAAATTTAGAAAAAATGTGTTATAAAATACTTCTAAAGGTTTGACACAAGTAGAGAAATTTTGAGTTGTAGGTGACTGCATCTCATTGTTCTTAATTATCTCAAAGGTCTTAGAAGAGTTCTAGACATGTGAACCATAAACACTGTATAAAACCATAGGCTGATGTGTAAGCTCATTGGGGCTGGAACCATCTCATTGTTATATGTTTTTACAATGGCTAACACAATGGACCTGGGGCCTCTAAGGGCTACTACTAGAGAAATAATACATAATCATAACAATGCGTGCTTCAAGGGCTGACAACCCCACAAAAGCTAGGAGATTGAGAGTTAAATCTAACCCTCTGTCCGTCATTTCTCCACTTATGCCTAGGTATCGCAGCATGGTACATTGCAAGTGGTTTGCAAAAATTAGAGTGTCCTTGATAGAATGTTTGTTCTTTGATGCACCTCATAATTTATCTCTGTGCAATATTATTGTGTAACATAATTGTTTTTATATAGAATATTATACAAAAGACACTGTGAAAGGATAAACTTGATTGACTGGCATATGTTGCAACACTTCTGATGTCCAAAATAATTGCAAGCATTAGGATTCATTAGCAAAATGGAACCCCAAAATGTCATAAAAGCAGAAATGCATTTTAAGCAGTATAGTTGTAGTTCTAGATTTTCATTTGGCCTTCAGTGATATCATTATGGAAGAAATATAAGCCAGTGGAACTTTCATTTCTTGCATTAAATCCTTTTCCACATTGACATATGATAAATCTAAACATGTTTAAAAATATTCAGGCTCTAAAGTGAGCCTGTAGGAGCAAAAAGTCAGAACTGAAGCTGAAATTATTTGCTTTACTCACTCATGGTCTGTAGGAATTGCAGCACATATGGAAGGTAATATCATCCTGTTTAGAGACACCTCCTATAATATCTAGGCATGAAAGGATGTGGTAAGAAATAGCTTCTCAACTTGAACTTGAATTTCTACATATTTGTGAATTTAAATGAAATCTTTATTGCTATTTAGACATGAGAATTTGTACTTTAATTTTACTTTGTATTTTTGGCAATAAAATATAATGATGTTACCACCTTTTAAAAATAATATGAAAGCAAAGGAATATGTAATTGATTTGTGGATATAATGTACAAGTCTAATGGTGACGGAGGAGAGAGGATGTGGAATTTCTGCAGTTGTGATGGCTGTTATATAATTATATAATTGACATTCCTGGTTACACTGCTGCTGCTAGGTAGGGTACAGTTTCCCTCCATCCAATCCAAGTTACAGGGAGGGATGAATAGTTGTGACTTATGGCTTCCCACAGCCTCCTAGTGGGCTTTTCCAAACTCAGGTTCATGATAGTTTTAACCCAGTCTCCATAGACTGATTGTGAAGATGACACAAATAATTATAACGTGTGCTTTTAACTGTGTTTATGCCCACACAGTAGAGGGCTTTTCCCCTTCATGCGGAACAAACATAAAACAAGAACATTTATCAGAAAGAGTGAAAATCTTCCACCTCTTTGCTGACCATCAAGAATTATTCCCCTCTGGCTACCTGTTTACAGCTTAGGCCAAAAGTGAAACTTTTGTCATAAACTCAGCTGGATCCCTTCCTTTAGAGTTCGTGTTGGCCTCCAGTACTGTTGTTTGCCATAGCACACAAGATACTAATAGGTGGTGCTTTCCATTTATTGACAGTCCAAATGGTCTTCAAAGGTTTCCCAGGCACCAGCGGCTCTCGTTAACAGTCAGACATGCTCCCAAGAACTTCCTCTTGTCCAATGTTCAATTTATTTATTTTATTCTACATGTGGTCACATGTACCAAGTCAAGTGACAGTCCTGCTCCCACGGAGGTACTTCATAGGATTTTTCTGATATATTCATTGTGAACAAGTTGGGGCGTAAATCCTTTTGTATCAGTTATATAGTCATTTACCACTATTTTCTGCCTTTCCTTGTTGAACTAATTCTTTTCACAGTTTAAAAGCTTTGATATCAGTACTTTCCTTGACAACCGCATCGAAAAGCTTTTTTTCTATATTCCAATATAAAAATTCTTCAGGATGTGTAAATAGTCTATGTATACCACTACATCCCATCAGCCCCCATTGTCACTTCCTTGACAAAGATAATTAGATTTGTTAGGCATGACCTCTTCTTTGTGAATCTGGGCTGACTGTCTTTGACCTTCCTGTACCTGTCCAGGCATTCTCCTATTTGTTCCTTTAGAGTGACTCTGGAGTCATTCCTAAAGCCAGACTTCTCTGAATCCTTTTTTTTCCCGCCCTCCCCTCCCCTTTTTTAAGTATCTAGTGTTAGTGAAAGATACTATACTAACAGTATTGGAGAATAAAATCTTTCCTTATGCACAGAATAGTACAACATGGAGGTAAGCTTCAATTTATGCTGTTCCTTGCCAGTGAGCCTTAACTGGGCTTCAGGCGGCATGAGAGGAGTTAAAACTCCATACCTCTTCAGCCCTCAGCCTATCTTCTGAGACTGTGGAAAAGGATGGCAATTATAATTCTGACTGTGGTGACAAAGTCACCAAGTCACGTCACTTAGATCATTGAATAGCCATGGCTTATGTTATGTCTAAGCCGGGATGGTGCTTCCATCCAGTTCCTCTGCTCCTGTTTTGCTTCTTAGAGTCATTTTAGCCTACCTCTATCCATTCACACATCCGGGCAGAGTTCCTCTTGGCAGCGTCCACTGGCTCCCTAGATACCTTCCGGGAGCAGTGGGCGCTGTTTGGGGTTCTCTGCTTGGAGTCCTCTTTCAGCTCCCTTTGTTTGACCCTGTGACCCCCACGCCCCTTCCTGTTTTTTCATTAATTGTCCCACAAAATCAGTTGCATCCCAGGTCCAGTGGCTTCTCCCCTTAGTCTGGGGGAGGGTACTTCAGCAGCAGGCGGGTGCAAATCAAATATAGATCCAGTCCTTGGATAAGGCTTGTGTATGGTAAGATTAAAAATTCTCTTGAGCCAAGTATAGTGCTCTGCACATGTCAACAAAATTGTAAGACTAAAATTATCTCCTTTTAGAAGAAACCTATAGAACAAGTTGAAACAAGTTTCTGCATTCTGCCATATTTCCTGTGGATGGAACAGGTGCAGAAATCTGATCCACAGCTTTCCAGTGGCTGAAGCATTGGGTCCTTGTCTACATTGGTATTTCAGCCACTGATGTAGTTTTACCAGTACAAGTCCTTACCCTAGATATGATTTACACTATAATTTGCTCCAGAGCACGCCTCATGCTGGATGTATATGATTTTTGTCTAGACTAGGAGTTTACAGTGGTAAGCTTATGCCTGTTTTTCAAATAAATGTTTTTAAAAGTAGCAAGTGAGCTTTGGGGTGTGGTTGCTATGTAGTTAGTTTCTTCTTAATGTACAGCTGAAATGTTATGGTGGTGTCAAAAGTGTTGCTTCTTACACTAATATTTATCTTGTGTTCCCTATTTTGGAGTTTCATTCCACATTTGAGTTTCAAATCAACATGTACTTGGGGATCTAATGGAAACACTGCACGTGGGGATCAGAGTTTGGGATCTTTGCTTCTGCTTTGGCCTGGAAGGTGATACCTTTGAGGGCTGGGTTTTTGTTTTTTTTTTAACCTCAGTGGGAGTTGGATCAGGTGTTTAGCCTTTGAGGTAGTAAGATGTTTTACGCAATGACGGCAGCCTGGAATGGGACTGACTATAGCTTCCGAGGGAGCTGCAGCTAGCACACCTCTCCGCCTTTGGCGGAGGAAGTTGCTGTAATGTCTAGCCTTGACAGAGTGCTTGGAATGAAATTAAGCTACTAACTGAATCAGATACACACACAGATTGATACAAGATCACAATTTGTCATTTTTCACTGTAAAGCCTCATTAAAACTGCTTTTCATTAGTCAGAACTCCACTGTTCAAGACAATGGCTATACATAGGCTCAAATGGCAAAGCTTAGCTTCAGATCCAAACTTTGCAAAGTTTAAGGCTGTTTGATCCAGAATTTAGCTCAAGCCCTTCTAGAGCCAGAGCTAATTTAACCTGTTTCCTGTGTATTTGTTTAGCATTAGGTTCATTACCCACAACTAGAAATAGTTAGTTGATTATACTTTTGTGGAGGAAAAGCATTAGCTCATTAACAACACACACAACATTTTTTGCTCAGTTTCTAGTATAGCAATATTTTCTGCCTATAAAATGGCACACAGTATTTCAGCCCCAAAAAATTACTTAAAAAATACTTGACTGCCTAGTTTGAAATACAGTAAATTTGTGAAACCTGAATTCAATGATGATGATTTAGGTGAAGCAGCATCAAAAACTATTTTTAGCATTAAGTATGCACTACTGTACTACATTCAACTGGAGAGCTTTTAGTGAGCTATTAATAAGATCTGATATTTGCAAGGGTAAGTCAGCCCATAATCACCCATGAAGCAATCCAGTACATTTTTAAAGGACATAGGCAAAAATATCACAATCTGGGATACAAATTTGGTTTCCATTTCTTTTTCCAGCTATAATGAAATTTAAATGAGTATATAACTGTCTCCAACTGTGTATCAGACTTCAGAAAAGCAAATCTGGTTTTCCTGCCACGTGCTCAAGAAGAAGAGTTAAGGAAAATGAAAGTCAGAATGGATATTTTCTGGAAGCTATGGCCCTATTCTGCAAACACTTGCATAGTGATTACCTTTATTCACGTCAGCAGTCATACTGACATTGGTGTGGCAATTCCTAGGTTTCTGTTAAATCAATGGGACTGCTCACATGAATAAAGTTAAGCATGTGTGTGTTTGCCTAAGGATTTAAGACTAAAATCCCTTCTCTTCAACAGGCTTTAATCAAATTAGCACCATTGAGATGTAATTGCTTTTACTCATGGATAGCTTACTCTAGCAGGTACTTTGCTACCTCAACATTTGTGTGCTAAACATTGCCCCATTTAGATGACTTTTTTACTTCATGTTTACAAGACTAGGAAATACAAATGAACCATTTCTTCACCTTCCCTGACCAAAATTCTTAATTTCAGTAATTAGAAAACACAATAGTATAGATGTAGTTTCATCAGAGTTTAGGCTACAAGACTTAAAACTAACATTTTCAAAAGCATTTCATGGTTTGAGGGAATGGTCAATTAACCTTCTGTTTCCTGTGGGGAACCCTGCAAAGAACTGTCAACAGTTCAGTTGAGAGAGATTTGTCCAGTGACCTACAAGGTTACCAAGTTCACAAATGCATGTAACAATGTCATCATAGATTTGTTTTCTGGGTTACTATCACAAGAGAATAAATCAATTGTTTGACAGTTTCTACTACAGTACACGGATAACCAACTGAATGATGGGTGCTGGCTAAGTGGTATGGTGTGCACCAACATAGCTTTTCACAACCGGAACCAGTCAACGGGAAAAAGGAAAAATGTCTGTATCTTCAAGATATATTAAATGTCTGGCTAGTTCTTCTCCCCCCCCCAAATAACTTTGTTTTTCAGAGGGGTGAGGGGAATTCACAGGCTTCCCGCTGAGCTGCTTTGTGTCTCCAAAACCCTTCAAATGCCAGTGTAAAATAAAAGGTTGAAAACATTTGATTACTCTAGAGGCAACAGTCCCGAGATTTAAGTGACAGCAACAGCTAACATTTAATTCCAAATTAAGAGCATTCTGTTGGAGCAGTAGAAATTGATCCAGAAGACGCACCTGCTGGTAATAGTCAGGTTTATCCATTCTGAGGCCTTGAAGAAAGAGTACACTGTTAAGCTACAGCGGCTATACAAGTGACTAGATTTTATAGTGGTATTGAAAGGAAATTGAGGGCCAAGTCCTGCCATTGAAGTCAATGGGAACATTGGAGAAGGGAGGCAGGGTCAGGCCGTAAGTTATGTAATGTTTTCCAAAGGATTAGAAAAGTATAAATGAAAACAGAAAACCAACAGTTGACCTTTGGTTTTGGTTTTGCCTGAGTGGTATGTAAACAGGAGCGTAGCAACGTAGTAAGGAGTGGATATTGTACCAGCTGAATGAATGACAAGTGAAGGTTTCGCTTTTACTTGGCAGCAGAATACTATGGGAATGAGATTTTAAAAGGGTGAACTTCGTGAATAGATCTTTGGCATATCACCAGTGGTATTGATTGGGTGCTGACTATATAGATTACTTCAATGCCTTTTTGCTTATTTATTTAAAAAATGACATTCTTCAGTTAAGTTATGGATCTAATTGCTGTGTAAACTTACAAATGCCAAGTAATTCAAAGTTGAGGCATGCATGTCTTTATGGCACCATGCCGAAGGATGATGTGAGGAATTAAATAGCTCAATGGCCTGAGAAGATGGCGTTTCAGTATTACATTTAATTTTCCTGGCTTTTGTCATTTTGTCAAACCCTTATCACTTAATTTTCAAAGGGTTGACTAGGTTTTAGCTGCGTGACTCTTACTGACTTAAATCGAAACAGCCGGTAAATCCTGTACAACCATTTGCAAATTTGGAGAAATGTTTGTTTAGGCGTTTTTCAGAACTTTTATGACAGAGCCGATAGTCACGGAGTTTGAGTACATATCTATACCTTTAATTAATGTTACATTAATAATAGATTGGAATGGCTTTGTCTAAGCTGTTTTAGTGTATTGTACAGTGTTGTTTTAGTATGCCTACTAACAAGCCTAAAATAATGCTAATGTGGTAGTGACAGTTTTAATAGCTGTTTTATAAACTGAAAAGTTATTTTAATATTCCTGTAAAAAAATTGTGCTTAAATCACTTGTCAGTTGCATTTTATAAACTGAAGCCATTTTTAAGTTATACAACTACAAAAGGAGAAATGGCCACCTCTAACATTTTAAACATGTATTAAAAGAAAAATCACTTGAAGCCTGAGATGTTACACCAACTTGCTTCTTGGAGCAAAGTTTTTACAGCTCAGTTAAAAGCTCTGAGTATAGAGACCTATTACTAGAAACGTTGACAGGTCTTAAATGTAAAATATCAAATTTACAATAAGAGGCTTCTTTTATAATAACAAGGCTTCTTTTACTATAGGTATGCATGTTTCTATATGTAAAAGCGAATCAAACAGCAAGATTCTACTTCTGGCAAACAAACCAGCTGTTGCTTCACAGATCGCTGTGTAACTTGTGGTGTGACTCCACATTGACAAATGTGGGTGGCTTCTTTCTAATGCACAGATTGGTCTTGAACATCCTCATACATTCATAGCATCAGATCTGTGTTTGAAATGTTGTCTTAAAGATAATTTCAAGAGAGACTTGTCTTAGTGTAGGTGAAATATCTTGTTTTTGCTGGAAGTGTCCTAGTCCAGAAATGCTCACAGAGAATAATTTAGCTTAATTCACTAGGATAATCTTAAAGTCAGGTATACAGTATGAGAACCACTAATAATGTATATATTTCAGGTCAGAAGAAGGTTCCTCGCTTTTTTTTAAAGTACAGATTGAGGCTATCACCTGTTAGGAAAGTTTTGGAACAGGAAAGTTTATTTTTTATGCTGCAGAAATTTCAGTCATAAAACAAGTTTTGAGGGAAAGAAAATAGAGTTTAGAGTTATTTCAGCATGTATTTAAAATGGTTTAATCTTTATTCTCAATATTTCTGAGTATTTTGAGTGCACATTTGTCAATTATAGATTCTGATCCGGAACCTATCCCAAAATGAATAACTCAGAATATAAAGTACAAAATTATAATCCAGCATTTACAATAAATGCCACAAGATTTACAGAATGTTTTCTAGGCTGAGGTGTTGGGGATCTGTGATTTTTCTTTCAGAAGATAATATGAAAAAAGAAACCTGGTCCCACTGATTTGCCTCATAGTTTTCCCTATGTATGATTGATACTAGGGATCCTATTCCTTCATGTTATTTAAGAATGTGTATGAGGTATGTCTTTTTTGGAAAAGCAGCAGGAACAAGACCATCAAAGATAATGAGCAAGAACTATGTGTGGCAGAGGGGAGTTCAGGAAATCTGGGCTTCATTCAGGTTCAAGGCCATGGGCTAGATGGTTATATCAGTCAGTCTTCACAGTTGACTGTCCTGGTTGCACTGATCTTGCAACATCCCCTGTCGCCCATTCCTTGTAACTGCACTATCATGAGTTCGAAGGAAGTCTCTATTACTTGTCCAGTTAAATGTGTCATCTAGGTACTAGGTGGGACAATTTAGGGGAGGAGAAATGTGTTGTTCAGTAAAAAGCAGAGAGAAAAGAGGAAACTAATATTTTTTAATTTAGTAACTGAATAATTTAATAGAATATGAGGAAGGATTAGTCTTGCAGTTAAACACAGCATTAATAGTTAGGAGATATGCTTCTAGTTCTAACTTTATCCCGACCACCCTGTATGACCTTGCACAAGTCCCAGGGGGCCTACATTTTCCAAAGTGTCAGCTAATTTTGTCTGCTTTAATAACGAATGCCCAACATGGCATGCCCTCGGATCTTGTTCACAGAAGCCAGCGATAGTTACGTGTTCTCTGAAAATCAGGCTCTAGCTCTCTCAAGTTGGGCATCCAGAAATGGAAACAGCCAAAATTAATGACCTGGTTGAAAATGTAACTCTCAGTCTGTCTCAGCCACATGGGGTAATCAATTTTTCAGCAGAAGTCACCCCTGAAATTAATGGCGTACTCTGCTCACATAGTCAATATGATACAGTCATCTGTGCCTAGGGTTCCTCATCTGTACAATAAGATCTGTCTCTCAAGGCAGCTCTAAGGTTTAATTAATTCGTGGTCATAAAACACTTTGAGATCCTCTGATGGAAGATGCCATAGCAATGCAAAATAATATTTTCTGCTGTTGCCACAAAAGAGAAAAATCAAATTTCCTCAGAGGCAAAGTTGTTGTATACTTAATTTGAACCTGGTCCAGGTGTGAATAGCAAAATTATAACATCCTAGAAAAACTGGCTCTATATTAGACATGCTGATGGTATTTAACTATAGTTGAGCTCGGAGATGTTGCTTATACGGTAATTAAAAAGTACTTTGGTAATAGGAACATTTTCAGCTTCTTGCATGGTGTTCATCTGAGTTTAGCTAAACCATACTCTCCAAATCTCAGTATCTTAAGTGCAAATCTTCTTTAAGCAGCTGACATAATGACATGAGTTTCATTATTGTTAAACCATTCCATGACACTGAAATTTGTTCTTTTGAAGCAGCACATTACCTCTGACAGTCAAGGGATGCAATCAAGAAAGATTAGTATAAATAATGGATAGAATACTGCTTCTTGGTTTTAACCAGAGCAGGGATGTTCAAGTAGAGCTACGGCTAGTGAAACATTTGTTGATTATTCAAACTAAAATACACACTTGTTTAACACTATTTCAAGATTAGGCACGGGTTTAAAAAAATATATATGAAGTCCTGGCTATGGAAAACTTAGAAAATTACAGCCTGAGGGATCTCTGGGGAATTGTGCCTATACACACACACAACTTCCCATGGATGTACTCAGCCGGCACTGGTTGCACACCAAGAGATGTGTCTTGTGGTTTTTTTAAATACAGGTGAGCACGTACTGCTGTGACAGTACTTTGAATGTAATAGAATCTTCCCCAGTCTTCTCAGAGCCCTAAATGCCTCCCACTTCCCCTTGGCTTGGCATGCCACCTCAGTCATCTGGATTCCCAGTGAAGGGGAAATTTGCAATTCGTTATTGTGTGTGTATTTATTTCTATTGTGATTGCTCCCCCCGGTTGTGATCAGGATCAGTGCCCCACTGTGCTAGGTGCTACATAAACACACAGGACAGGGTCCCTCCCCCAAAGAGCATGCACTCTCTGTTTATTCCCATCTGTGTACTCTGCAGTCCTTAGACGCACTTGGGAGCATGGCTGTTTGAATAATATCAAGTATCTTTTTTACCCATGGCCTGAATATGCTGTCTCCACAGCACACTCATCCCGGAGAACAAGAGATCAGGTGCAAAACTGGGATCTCCCAGATGGCATTGCAACTGAATAGCAATAGTCTGCTATAGTGCTAATATCCACTGTGTTGTCATTATAGCAATTGTGTGTGTGTTTGTGCTTTTCAAACCCGGATCGAAGGAATCCCCTTCGTTGGTTTTAGTGAATGGGAGTGGAGGGATGGGGGAAGAATACAAATCCTAAAAAGAAATTTGCTCACTATCCCTTTTTTAAGCACAAAGACAAAAAAGTCCAATCCTGGATAAGCACAGATGCACCCTGACTATTCTTTTTTCCGTCAGAAGAAACAGAACAGATTTAAAAGGCAAGGCATGACTTTGTAGGTTGATACACACCCGGGGGAGGGGAACACAGGATAGAATGCAATCAAGCGCACATCTCAGGAGCATCGTTAGACACTGAGAAAGATATCATTAGATTAAAAAGTTTTCACAGAGAAACAAAGAAGAAATAATGTGTCAGGATTGCCCAACATAAGCTTCAGAGCCATTGTCGTTGACAATGGGTGCATCAGCAAACTTTGCCTCTGAGAGGTTAAAATTGCAGCCACGGTAAAAGTGGTGCAAACAGACAGGGACTGTTGTTCTAGGCTAATAAACAGGCAACAATACTCTACATCTGCTTGGTTTAGGACTACTCATTTAAAAAGGACAGCTACTGTCTAATGCCTAAAAGTATAGAGCAGTCACATCACCCTCCCATCCATATTACTTCATGGACAAATAGCTTCAGTTGTCTCAGTCAGGTCTCTCAGTTTGTCTGCTCTTTCAATAGTATATTTAGAAAATGCTGAGCAAAGAACGGCAAGAAAATCTTTTCTATTTTTTGACCCACAAGAAAATAGTGTCGTAACCATCCTTTATGGCAGCTGAAATAGCCAGATGTCTTTCGTGTATCCACATTACCCTTCAAGGTGTTTAACATTTAATATTGTGAAATCCAATGTAAATCATCTTTATTACAATTATATCTCGTAAACATTAGATAACAAAATTCCTGATCTTTCTAAACTCTTCAAAATAGATACTGGAATGAAGCTGGGCACACTTATTTTTCCTCTAAGGTTTTCAGTCATCATGTTAAATATGTTTAGTGAAATATTTTGTTGGTTTAAGGTAGAGGCTGAATAGGTAGATGAATGGCAGTATAATAATATGGAATAGAAAGAGAATCTTAGGATTATTCAAGTGCTTTTGGATTTGATTTACTTCCTTATTTAATAACTAGGTTCCTAAAGACTCCTTACTCTTGAATGACCCATGTTTTGTTGCCAGGTCTATTCCAGTGACCTCTGCCAGGACCCCTGCCCCAATTCATTTAACAGACAAAAATGAATCTATTCCAGGAGCTATCAGTCCCCATTATCTCTAAATGGGCCTGACAGTTGGAGACAGGCCTCATTATTTTTAATTGGTCCCTATAATTTTGGAGTTAAATTAAACACAATTTAATGCAGATAGTTCAGATACGTTGGTATGACAGTCAGAATAAAGTTGTATTAAGTTTTATAAAACATCAGTTTTTGTTTCCAATTGGTTTTATTGCTCTGAGCTGTATGAAACTTGACTGTATCTCAATGAAATATGTCTATTTGTAATTTGAGACTTGTAAGCATCTGTTGTACCTATATTTAATGAATAGGTGCATGTTAAGATTTGAAACTCAGGAATTTATCATCTCATTATGAGAGAATACTTTCATACATGCCTTACATAATAAAGTCCTAAGTCACTTGAATGTACTAACCCAGGAAGAAGAATGGGTTAAAATACAGATGGCGTTGATTTAAAGATAAACATACTTTATGGCTTGTCTAGCTCTCCACTAATATGCATCATATTCTTAGAACTAAACAAGATGTTTTAGAAAACTATATATTCATTACATCAAACATAATTGTTTTCTGTCAAACTGTATTTAGTGTCAAATATTGCATCTTGATTTAAGAGAGTCCTAGTTAATCTTATGATCAATAATATATCATTTGTAGAATACATGGATAAAAAACCACATGCTCCAGGGCATAATATCACCAGAGGGTCAGGAAGGCATTGTATCTCTCCCCTATGGAGTATTTTACAAATTGGCCAGATGCAATGTAAATGGGGTGAAGCTTGCCTTCTCTGAATTATCAGGTACTGGCCACTGTTGGAAGCACAATATCAGACTAATTGCTAATGGCCTGATCTTGTCTATCAAATCCTATGTTTATCTGTTGTGTATTTGAAGTTATGGACCCACCCAAGTTTAACGGAGGCAATTCTGATGATGTTTTGTAGACTATAAAGAATGCTAGTCTATAAAACAAAGACAATAACTATAGGGAGGAATATAGCCCCTTCCAAGGTTTTTGGAGTATACCTGATTCAAGTAGATATCAAACCTCTGAGACTTAGCGTTGTTACTGCCAGTGGAAAAGAAGAGCTGTAGTGTCCCAGCACCATGGCGGGCAGAAGTGAGTGTCTGAAATCTTCAGCTGCTCATCAGAACATATATCTGAAATCTCTTGGCCATTCCTGTTGCAGAAGTCAAAAATCTTCAGTTAAGTGAGGGATGTGGAGAATGTTGAGAGACGGGAAGAGGATTCTAGTCATGGCTTTCTTTCTCTCTGTGGGAGAAGAAAGTATGTACTTCAGGCCACTCACAATAGAGGAACAGTCTTCAGCAGAAATATCCCAGGAGTAAAGAAGGCTCTTGTCCTGGAAGAGTGCAATTCTGACAACCCTCACATAATTGTGCCTCTCTCAGTCACTGGGAACAAGTTGTCATATGCTATGAGAGCTTTAAAAAGAATACCACAAGAGTTTCAAACATACACATTATAGGTAGTTAACTGTTTCTCATGCCTGTGGTGTTGCCTTGCCAATATATTCAAATGGAACATTTCGCTTGTCAGTTTCTCTTATTTTCTTCTTTTTAATTTTGTGCAGAAAAGGAGTTTACCGAGGTGGAGAGCAGTTATTGCACAGTAATCTTCAACAAAACATGAAAATTCATCATCTCCACATGTTGTTTTTCCTTGACAATATGCATTGTTGACATGTCTTTGCTAATACATCTGCAAAGAGTAATTTAATCTTTGAATCGACCTCAGTATATAGGAGGACGCAAACAAACGGTTTTTTATTTGAATAAAAAAAAACAGTACTTAGCTGGACAACAAGAAGGGGCCTAAGTCATCATCTCCCTCCTTAGTCCCAGCACCAACCCCCTTGTCTCACTTTCCTTTACTCTCTGAGTGATGCAAAACACTCTTACTGTTGCAACCCTGCCAGTTATAGGAAGATAGATTATTCTAACTCCTCATAGTGGCAGGTTCAGACTTTATTCAACAGATTTTCTATTTCCAGACACACAAGTATGAGAAACTCTTGGAAGTGAGTGGGGCTATGAGGCAAGATGAGAATAAAGAGTTTCCCACAACTCCTACTCATAAGAGTTTTAAAATGACAGTGGTGTCTCTCGATATATAACATTGTCAGACTTACTGGAAGGACAATAACCCTGCTCCTGATTTCCAGAGGTGACCCTGGTACTTTCAGTGATGAGCCAGAGCTTCTGTGATTAACGAGTGCTCATTTGTTGTAAACATGCCAAGGAGCAGAAAAGGAATCAAGCCATCCTCTCATGCAGGTGCTTCTTGCTTTGAATCTTTTAAAAGGTCAGCTACTGAGAAAGGCACACCAGTGCAGCCTGATGGGCCCCGTCCTCCAACTCTTACTCACCTTAGTCCTCTTTAGTCATGTAAGTAAAGGTTTGCAAATGCAGGCCCCATGCCATTCATTTGTAGCATGCAGCTGGTGGACACTGGACATATTGTGAAACTCAGTCCTGAAGCCCATACTCACATTTGTGTACTTTACTCATGCAAGTAATCCTAGTGAGCTCAATAGGACCACTTGCAGAAGATATACTCATGTGAGTAAAGTTTGCATCATCAAGACTTCTTACTTTAAAAGAAATAAGATCAACACAGCATATTACTCAAAGAAAAAAAATTGGTTTTCTGTCATAGTTTTCCTTATTAATGGGTAGAAGTCTTGCTACTACCACCTGCTTTTGTTCTGTCCCCCTGCTCAGTTGTTTCAAAGGGGGGGGGAAGTTAAATATCGTATCTTTTGTTTTGGGATGCGACAAACTTAATTAAACATGACGTTTCTCACAAAGAAGTGTAAGCCCAGGAACATTACAGCAATGTTTTTCCTTTTGTCTCAGAAGAGGAGAAATTGCAGCTTTTGTCTCAGAAGAGAAGAAATGGAGGCAGTTTGTGTCAAATATTTATATCACAAGTTGTAGCTTCTTATTTATGGAAATCTGTTATGTTTAAGTGACACTTTAATCATACACAGGATTTGTCAACAAAACTAGGGTAATATGTGTTGGCGAAAAAGAACAGGGGTACATAATATGTATACAATAAAAGTATCTTTCTAACTGGTTTCTTTGGGCTATGTATAAGGCATCCATTACAATCCAAATCTGCATCAGGCATTTCCTTAGCTGCCTCTAACATATTTCTTAAGTATGTTACACTCACAGCATAGATTAATGTCTGAATGAGTCCTTTGTTGTCTGTTATACTGGACATAATCTGACTTTTTTTCCCCTGCAGTACTTTTTGGGAATATCACAGATTAAGGCCTCTAAAAGACTGCTATACCTTCATGCTTCTTGCTGTGAATGACTAATCATTTTTAAATTGTTAGAATCTATTTGACATTGTTTCTGCTATCTTGGGTCAAAATTTCTCAGAAGATCTACTTCCATGAGATTTTGGCTACATCTGCAACAGAACCTAAATGTAAGCACCTTCCGCTTTGAATCTGACCCAGGAGTCAAACTATGGGGACCAATTTGGATCTGGAAGTTCAACTCTAACCGTTTCTTCCCTGAAACTCAAAATTTGGTTTTGAAGTTTCAGTCTGGGCTCAGCTAAATATCAGTCAGTATTTAACACTTTGAGGAGAATTTATCAGCACCCTTTTTCATTAGCTGCTTTTCAGCAGCAAAAATCTCTTTTCCTTGCACCACAGGGGGGGTTCCCACTGTGGCAGACTCAAATACAGAAAGATACATAAGTGGGGGCTCTCCTATTATGTCATCCTTTTGTTGGACTTCCAGAGAAAAGGCTTTTGTATAGACTCTGGACAGTTAGCCAGCACACTCCTAATATTATAGGCAGAGAAGGGGACCTGTATGTGGAATGACAATGAAGTAGATTTATTCTAGCAGTGTACTGTCTATGGTATTTATATGGCTTCCCTTACTGTAATATCCGGGCATCTCATGATCTTTTGTATATTTATCTTAACAACCCTGCAAGATAGGGAAGGCACTGATTGACAAGGTCACAGAGGTCTGTGTCAGAGCACTGAACTGTACCTAGTTCTCTAGACTTCCCACGCTGATATCCTAGCTGCTGGACTATCTTCCTCTCTTGACCTGTGATAAAACCACTGTGAAAGCAGAAATTCATAGTGCCTGTTCACCGGAAAAATCTCGTCACAGATTCATGGATTATTCTTTCATTTACAGTTATTGTGGCATGTGTGAAAATGAATCTGTACCAACATATCCCCTTTGTATGTCAGATAAGGTCATCTGTGTTATGGTTTCCAATTCACAAAGAGAAAAGTATGTTTTTCAATCTAGATGATTTATTTCAGATTAAAGAAAACAAACGGACCCCAACACCCCCCTCAAAAGAATAGCACATTTCAAAAGAGGGCAGGTACAAATTTCTAAGTGCTCAACACCCATAGCTGGAGTGGGACCATATTGTTCAGCAGTACTCTTTACTCAGCAAAACTCCTGCTGACTTCAAGTACAGACTGCATGATCTGGCCCTTGTTTAAGTAAGTAGTACATGCTGAGAAGAATAAGCACATATTCTGTGTACCTTGTGTTATAGGGGAAAAGTGTGTTTGGCAGATAACTCAGATTTGGCCCACAATATTTTTTCACTTTTGCTGACAAAGGTCCCTTGTTGGGGAGACTCTGTGGCCAAGATTTGTCTTGTGCAAAAGCTCACTAGTGCTGCTCTAAACCTTGGCAGTAGGAGAGGCAACTGAACGGTAGAAATAATTTCATTTTACACATAGCGAAACCGAGGCATAGAGAGATTCAGTGAATTGCTAACGGTCAGATAGTGAATCGGCAGCTGATTTAGAAACAGAACACAAGAATCCAGGCACCTAGATATCCCACAGGACCATGCTGAATTGGGGACATTGGGAGCATTTCTCCATTCCCAAACTGGATTCCCTGAACCATCATTCAGTCGCAATCTCTGCTTTACCACTTGCCTTGTGAACATGAATGAGAGACTTTAAAAAAAATAGGAATTAGATGCATTCCATACCTCCATTACAACTCTTTGGTGAGTGGCATTTATGCAGTTATCACCACAAGCCCATTTCTAAGATTTAAAAACAACACCTTTCAGTGGAATTTTAAATGTTAAAACACTCTGAGGATTAGTAACTGCCTGTACAGAGCAACGTCAAATAGTAATGGCACTTCCCTGGTACAGCACTATCGAGTTTACTGTTCTGGCCCTAGATATGGTGAGTAGATCATGTGTTCTCTCCTTAGTTCCAGTTACCACGATAAAAGAAGTGTCTTGACCTCGTGGAATATTTGATCTTGTAGAATCATATAATCATAGTATTACTTTCAGAATAGGCTGTAGTACCATTCTGAAACCTTTAATGAAGGATAAGGTTTCAATTTTGCTTTATCGGGATCAAATTGTCTCACATTTCCTAATTTTTGGGGTATCTCCAACAGTCTGCAGTAAGAGTCTGATTTACAAATGAAATACCACCAGGATTTTGATTTAGTTAATCAAGACACTCATTTGGACAGTGGGAAAGGATAAATGTAACTGAGGCTGAATGGCAGGGGCCAGACGTCTGTTTTTGTATTGTTCTCGGGTCACTACTATCACTTTTATAAGAGGCATTAATGCTAGGGAAAGGTGCTGCATTGACAGCCCTCAAAACTGAACACAGAGCACCAACAGCTGAGGCAGTGGCAGAGCAAACTTCCCCCACACTGCTCCTTGCCTATGTGCCCAAGTTTACCTTAGGGCTGGATGGGAGTTCAGATTCCTTCAGTCCTAGAGCCCTCTGCTGAGAGTGCCAGCTGAAAAGTGGACCCTCGTTCACAAATCACTGGATAACTTATTTTTAAAAAAATGCTACAAAGATAGCTGGGTTCTAATGTTGACCTAGAAGCACAGGGCTGTAGTCTGTCACCAATTCCCTGAGCCACAGCATCCTCCAACTTTTGCTTTGTGAAAAATAAATCCATATTCCTTTCTTAACGTCTCCCTAACCTGAACTTTATAGCTAACAGGCATTTTTGTTCAAAGTAATTTTGCTGGTTTTGGGAAGTTGCTTATCAAGTGGGTTGCGGCACATGAAACCAAATTCCATCCTGGCTTACATTCATGCAACCCCTGCGACTTCAAGAGAGAGAACATAGCCATTGTTTTATGACAGGGAAGTTGCACATGCATAGCTGAGTGGTGGGGAGTATAGTGTGTGTCTGGGATCAGTGGCTGGAGAGAAGCTTTTTTGGTTTACCTTTGTCAAGTTATTATGAACTTTTTATAGATGCCAGAAGACATTGATCTATTGGAAAGGTTTTTAATGCTTTTTAAAAATTGTCCTGTTATTTTAATGGGAAAGCCATGTATATTTCACAAGTTAGCCTGTAAATCCTAGGCTTTGTTCTTATATAGGGAAGTGAGAGGGAGTAGGTAGCTGTCAGGAAGTAAAAGAATCAGGACTGTAAAGCAAATGAAAATTGTGTTCCCTGTGTGTCGTGTTTCATGCCATGTATTACAAATATTTTTCATGTATATTTAACAAAGCTGGTCAGCTCTCATGAGTAGGACATGGGGTCTTAGCACTTTTAGTATTTCATATTGTAAGATATATTTAACCTGCAAGTACACATGCCAGCAAGAGGGTATATGGTGTGTTTATAATTCTGGATTACCAGGATTTCTAAATTAAGGTTACACCACAACCCTATCACTAATTCAAGTGATGGTACCTTGTGTAAGCTGAAGACAATGTTAGCCTTCATTTATTAGTTACACTGCGTTATGTCACAATTGTAACATAGAATGGTGAAGGAGAGAAAGGAAAAGACAAACTCTCTTCCTCGAGGTACCTCAGCCTTTGCTAGCCTAGGGAATGATCAATCAGGTTCAGGATCTGAATGGATTAAAACCGCTCCCCAGTAACCTTATGTAATAGTGCAGCATGCTGTAATGTGACTGCAGCCTACTCTCCTTTTAAAAATATTTAGTGACTCAGTGAGTACCTAACTCGTATTGCATGATTCATGCCCTAACTTGCTGTGAGAGCAAAAAAGGGGGGTTGAAATGCAAAGAGAAAGTATTTATGGGGATAAATCCTAAACAAAACAGTGAAGCCCTACTTTGGGCTTGTAATACTTAGAATTAATGAATGCACGATTGAATAATTGATGATCATTTTAACACAAGCAAGAATTCAATTAAATTTGAACAAGAGAAGCCCAGGGATGTGATAAAGAATTCTTCTTTCTGTTTCAGCTGCAAACAATCCCTTTGGAGCTGGTCACTGAAGACAACTGGCAATGAAATGGGTGTGTGAAGGAGAAGGAAACCAGATATTATGTTACTTAAAAGTCATTCATCATGTCACAGGAGGACAGGAATCTGACCTCCTGAAATACATAATCACTGGAGGCCATCTCTCCACACAAAGGTACTGTAGCATGAAGCTGATTCTAGACTGTAAAATATTACTTGACTAATTAAGGCCAGTCACCAAGAAAATGTCATGCATGCAAAAAAAAAAAAATAATAATTGTTAACGGAGGTGGCAGACATAATGGCCACCCCGCCCCCAGCATGGCCCTCTAAACTTTGCAGCCCGCAGGGAAAAATGTTAAGTGTCAATTGCCCTGTTGGGTCTCGTCTCCGGACTATGCAGCTCAGGGGGAAGAATGTTAAGTATCGATTTCCCCTGATGGGCCTTAATTTCTCAGGTAATTTTTGATCACCCTGTTTACTTCTCGACACCCCCGTCACCACGAAGGAGGGATCATTGTCTGGGGTCCCAGTTACTTTATTGGTCCTGACATGCATCTCATTTTTTAATTGGCTATTTTATACTCTGGCCACGCAGTACACTATTTAAGCCCCTGCCTCGGTTAGCTCAAGTGTTCTCCCACCCTCGAATGCTAAAGGGCACGTCACGAACCGGTCGGACTGATCCCCCGACTGAGACAGGGAGTTCCCGCCCACGAAACCTTTGGGTGTCTGCGAATTGCCGGCCGAACGATTAAGTACTGAGATGCTGCAGCTGGTCTGCCTCCTCGCTTTGGGTACCACCACGGTGCTGGGACAGGTATTATAAATTAATGTGGTTACCCTACGTCTCTCAATTTATTTCTTTTTTTTTATGAAGTCATTTAAGTGTTGTCCACAAGTGTAATTAATTCCTATTTGTATCTGGTATAGTTTGCTTTTCCTCTTTGCTTTCTTCTGTGTAGCTGCCTATTACCCCACCTGTAATTTGCATGACCCTTTGCACTGTGTAGCTGTTTATTGCACCATATGTCTCTTCCCTTGCCTTTTTTGATACATGTTTTTTTTTAATGAGATTACTATAAAATCCCCTTTTTGTTACTCAAATTTGGTGTCTGTCTCCTTGGAGGGTTTCGCCGGTCCATTGCAGTTGCATCTCGAACCCCGGGGTTTAACAATAATAATAACAACAACCCAGCCAGCTAAAACAGTAGGATACTTTATACAGAATAAAATAGAATAAAATGATAAATCCCTTTTACTTACATCTCTGCAAACAAAAATAACTCTTTAATAATACTTTCCATTTTTTGTCATCGTTCCCAAGGCAACAGTACTTCTGACCCCCTTCAAGCCTCCCTGAGGGCACCTAACTTAAGCCTCGGGTCCCTAGCGATCACCATGCTTAGGGCAGGCTCCCACAATCCACTCTTTCCAGACAGGATATTAGGCTAGGCTACTGACTTCTGCAATTCACTATGATTATCTCAGCAAGTCTGACTTTAGTTCAGGACCTGCAGTCCTATTCTTTCAGGGGCAATGATAGTGTTAACCAGGGACCAGCTGGCTCTCATAAAGCAAAGTACTAATTATTCAGAACAAAAAACATAAAAGCAATAAGCAGCTTGTACGTATGTTGTATCAACTTTATGAGGTAGGCAGTTTTTGAATATGCCACAAGCCCATAGCATGTGCTACACTTTTGTTCAAGGATTTTAAAATGTTTTACAAGTATTCATGAACAAAGCCTTACGATACCCCTGTGAGATAGTCAGCATTATCATCATCTTCATTTCACAGATGTGGAAACTGAGGCACAGAAAGGGAAAGTCAGTAAGGAATCTGGGGTAGAGCTGGGAACAGAGTCAGTTCTCGTGATTCCCAGGCTTGTGCTCAAAACACAAGGCCATGTTTCCTCTATCTGCCCTCTACTGAGCTGTTAGATATTTCTAATGTGCTCCTGATCATGGTATCTTGGTTCATAATGAAGTCAGCATAGAATATTACTTTCCACCACTCCTTGATTCCACCTCTGTTTCTTCTCCTCCTCCTCTGTCCATGGGTCATTCTTCAGCCTTCCTTATTGTGAGACACTTCCTGTGAAAAGGTCAGTTTCCTATCATACATCTCAGTGACTTCAAAATTCTAACCATCTGAAAGAGCTAAAATCCTTCCATTGGTTAAAGGGAATATCATCGGAGCCCATTCAAATAATTATAGTCTAGAACAATTTACTGAGGTAGAAGAATGGCTTTGGTTTGAAGTCTTATGCAGTGAGGAGATCTGGGTTCTGTTCCCACCTCTTCTGCAGATTTCCTCCGACTTCCTCCATTTCCTTCTATTGATAATACCAGCCTCACATCCATTGGGAGGCTTAATCCATTAATATTTGTAAAGCACTTTGAGATTCTTGAATGGAAGGTCCTCAAGAACTGTCCCATGAGTGATCATTTCAAGGATCTGTTACAAATAGAATAGCCTCAGGTATTGACTCCAAACACCTTAAAATGATCGTTTTAGTTGACACCCAAATTGTATGGTGAAAAATCAGAGATGGGGCTGAATGCAGCTAATAGAATTTGACAGCACACAAATGAGGAATACTCAGTGCCCCAGGAGAACTGTCTGCAGTGAGTTATGTGATTTTTTTCTTGATATGAAGTGGACTCTAAGGATGAAATCACAGGCAAAACTCCCACTGATTTCAATGGAACGGAGATTTCACCCTCAGCGCTTGGATGCCTACGTGTGAACTAGCAACATAAAGCAGATAATCAGAGAGCTTTGGAAACCATGTGCTGTATCTATACAGAGATACTGACTTTGGGTTGAGGCTTGTTTCCTTTTAGATGATACAGGGACCCTACTGAGCCAAACAGGTTGGTGATGGAGATGAAGACTTACTTGACTCTAACCTCTCAGTGTTTCAGGTGAATTTTTAGTGGACATCTAAAAGTATAATTTCCTACCCTCATACAGTAATTAATGAATGCAGCAAGCTCTTTTTGGTTTGGGGAATGATAACCAGGCCTCATGTTCTCTTCCGGTTAGCATTAATTTTGGGTAACTTTCCTGCTGACAGACGCCTGACTTCCAAATCTTCTGATTTCCTTAATAGCAAGTGAAGTTTCTTTTGGAAGATTGTAATAGATCTTGGAACTACAAACTTCCCCCGTCTTCATCTGTGGGTAAACAGAACTAATAGCTTGTACATGTAGGAATAATAAAATATGTAAAAATACATTTTTAGTGCCCCTGTATGTCTAATTCTTTGGCTTAAACATTAAAATCTAGTCATCTAATTTTATAAGACAGAAAGCACCATTATGATCATCTAGTCTGACCTCCACATAATATAGGCCAGAGAACGTCACACAATAATTTCTTCAAGGAGCCCAACAACTAGTGTTCCCACACTTCACATCTATGTATTATATTTGTTTTTATCCTCTCCCCCTCCCCCTCCCAGGTGTATTTGAGATCTGAAAATCTAAAGTAACTTTGTTTTGCAGTAATTGTGGGACTTTCTGTGGTGTAAGTGCAGTCATGTGAGCTATAGATATGAGTAATGGTAATATCAAGATAAATATTTTCTATCTCCCTAGGTTCTTACATTGGCAACCATCACTGTAGTACCTCTTTGTTTCCCTGTCCTAACCCATCATACTGTAGACATAGGATTACAACGTTATATTGGCGATATGCAGAAATTAAAAATTACCACTGGAGCAAAACACTGTGTGTGTTCATCTCTGCATATGTATCATTGTATAAAACAAGACAAGTAAATGAACTGCTGTGTAAATTTATAAACATCCAGTGTGGTCTCTTATTTGATAAAAGTTATTTGTGGAATTAGCTAAGGGTTTTCCTTCTATGGTAGTGTAGGCTAATATGGACTAAACATCAGGATGCTTTCATGAGGATGTCTGATTACTTCTGCCTACGTCTGGTCACTATAGGTAAGGATCCTATAGAAGAAAGGAGACTAGAATATGTGAAGTAAGAGTTGGTAAAAGCATTCATTCCAGCACTCTTCTGGTGTTTGGTAATTGTGCTGTATTTTGGCGTTTTATATTTGAATTCCAGACCGTGCTGCCTGGCGTACTGAGCACACTTTTTGTGCATTAAGGGGACGAGCTTGCAGGGGTTTTAACGATCCAGGAAGTGGGTAAAATTTATTCTGAGTAGGAAGCACCTGAAAGATTAATACGCAGGCTTAGCATCAGTTCTTCCTTTGCAGGATTGCTGCACTTTTAATTTTTAAGCAGCACCTAGACCAAGCCTGGGAAAAGAGATCCTGTAACCCAGGGAATATACATTATTAACCTTCACGCTCCCAGCTCCATTCCGTTCCTTCATCTTCTAAGGGTTAGGGCTCTGAAAAGGCAGTTGGACAAACTAGCATTAGTTTGTGTCTGCTGTGCTGGCACTATACTGGGTTCAGCTGGAATTTTATAGGATACATTTACGCTCTTTTACTTATTTCAGCAGTGAGTGATTAGTGACTAATGTAACTGGCTAATCAAAGATCAGCAGTGGTTGCAATATAATCTCAAAGAAGATACGGTTTCTAGTTCTTATCTCCGAGATGCAGCCAGTACGTGTATACAAATATCCATAGGACAAAGTCACTGACTCACATCGTAAATTATTAACAGTGCTCCGCTCAGGTGAGGAAGTAGCCTCTCAGACCTAGTTGCACAGTGTTGTGCAGCATTGGACCATTAACAAGTTCAAAGCAATTTTTTAATGGTTTAGCTGGAATAATTGTTAACAACTGGCTTTAGCAGCATTCAGGATGGACATCCAGGTAACGTTAAAATATCAGTGGATGTAGTGATGGATATATCAGTTGATAGATGAAGATGCAGTTCTAGATGACATTAAGTGCTTCAGCAAATGTGTGGCGATTGCATTAGAATACGTTAGATTATGGTATAGTGTTTTTGAATGAATATTCTTAGAATGCATGTAATCGATGTTATGCAGTCATAATTAGCTAGTGAGTGTAGGCTCATTTAAAAATGTCATGGTGCATAGTCAGTAGATTCTCTTGGACAATAAATACTCCAAAGCAGTAAAATGTTATTTTTATATATGATATTTGCATACTCAGAAATAGGTGTTCTCCCTTTATGCTCAGAAATGTAATTTAATTTCAAGTGGATTTAGGAAAAGAAACTTTAAGATGCTACAGCTGAGCCAACAACTTCACTGGTATGTAAATAAAGTATTAACAATGGAGACGGCAGATAAGATTCCAGTGTTAAGCCATCTATCTTTTCCCAGAGTGGATTAAAATGCAGAGGCTCGTAACAGCTTCTTGTCAGTTTGCATGTTGTCAGGTTTTTGCTGCTGATTTTCTCTTTGCCACAGACTACAGAAAAGCTTACAAAGGAATTTCTTTACTTGGTGGGAATAATTTAATAGCAGACAACATAAGAAAGAATCTGCGCAAGGCACTACCTGCCAGGCCGTATTACTGATGCAAACTGATTTCTGGATCCTGACTAGAATTGAGCTCAACAGATTTGGGAGGCTCCGAAAACTGGCCTATTTGGACAGGCATCCATGGCTTTTATAGTTTGCCCCAAACAACTTCCTTCAAATCCTACCTCAAAACTAACTTCTTCCGTGAAGCTTTTCAGTGTCTGATCATTGTGAAATTCCTAGAGCAGCTCCAGCTTATCCTGGCACACTACCTATTACTTGTTCCAGAACTACCTTGTGAATGTCTAGACGAGGCTGTAATCTCCCTGAGGCAGGGACATTGCCTTCCTATTCATTAAGCACTTCTTCTGCGGCAAAAGAGTTTCTTTATCCAGCCTATTATTTATTGAACATCAGTGTGCTCAGCCCCATTCAGACAAGGAAAAAATTGTTTCCTCTGTCTCCTCTTTCCACCTACAAAGGAAGTTATAACATACACTAGAGGCAATAGAGTTTGCACTCACAACGCACATCATGAAGATCATTCTTGACGTGAATTAGCTGTCTTTATGTGGGATCAGGGTTGAAAGGCTTTGCTGAAGAGGTGTTTCAAGAAGTGATTTGAATCGAGAGGGAATAAATTTGGCACACAAGAAGAGGGAGGTACTTCCCTGTGGAGAGGAGCAGCTCAGGAGAAGGTGGTAAGCCATGGAGAGAAGCGGTGGCACAGGATAGTACAAGTGAAAGCAGGACTGGAGCTGTGCAACTGGCATAGTGAAGACTGGACGAACAAACTTGATGTGGAAGCCAAGAAGTAAGCAAATGGATTCCAGAATAAAAGAGGTGCCCAAGGGAAGAGTGTGAAAGATGATTTTAGCTGCAGTGTTCTGAATCTGACAGAGGGAGCCCCAGAAAATCACCATACTTAAGTCAAAAGATGATTTTTAGTTCAGTTGCATTTAATTTTTAATAAGCTACATTCCTTTTTCCTTCCTCTCAATTCTTCTGCATGAGAGGATGAGGTTAAAGGAACCAATGTGTTTCGTATCACCATTTGATCAGAGAGAGACTAAGGTTTGCTTATTCTAGTCAGTTAAACCTATTGTGAGAAGATGAGTATTTACCTCTGATGATTCTAATGAGTTTTGCTAGAGCTTTGTGCACCAGAGACGTTGAATTTTTTTTGTTTTGTTCAGTTTTAGTGTGCATGTTATTTCCAAAGCTACTACTGAGGAGTATGGCTTACTTTAGCCCACCCAGGGTGTTTAATTTATACATGTTGGTCTGAATATTTGAAACAGAGTGATACACCTTAAAGCAATTATAATAAAATTTCTGTGTTGGACAGACTATATTGGGCTAGCCATGAACTGACACCATTTTATACCCCGATTCTATGAGGTATACACATACCTAACTTTAAGCACATTGGTAGTCCATAGAACGTGCTTAAGTACCTTGCTAAATCAGGGCTTTAAAGGTGGTCTGATATAGGGGTGGGGAACTTGCTTGTGTTCTTTTTCTCCCCCCTTCTTCCTCTTCCTGTTGTATCTAGAAGGCCAGAAAAGTATTCCTCCCTGGAAAAATTGTTTTTGTTTTTTGCTTCCATGTTAGAAATATCAGGAATGTCAACTCTCGTCTCTCTTTTTTTTATTAGCAGTCTCTCTAAAGGATCCAGGGATTTGGTTATTGAAGGTTGGTGGTGTTGTAACTTTGTTATTAGACCTTTTCTTGCAGCCTTCCAAATGTTTGTTGGGAATTTGGCTTAAAGCAGAGTCAAACAAAAACAAACAGAATAAAAATCACTTCACCTTGTCAGGTGTACCTTGATCTCAGTGACGGCAAACCAGCTAGTTTCCATCCATTCATCCTTCCAGTCTTTCAGGAAAAAGAGTAAATAAGACCTGAATTTTGAATGTAAAAAAGCCCAGAGCAAACTCTCACATCGCTCACTTAACTTTTCCCTTTAGAAGGTGAGCTTTAAAGATGCTGTACAACCAGCAGTTATCATGGCGACAACTAGTAGCAATTTTCCAGGCAAAGTCACGCTGTGTGTGTACTCGCCCTGTGTATCAGAGGCTGGGTAGATGTCATACTGTAAAGACAGTTGCAGAACTTCTAGCTTGTGAAGAGACATCTCCTACCACTTGCTTCTGAAATGCCTTGTTAATGTCTGAATTGGGTTATAATTTCTTACATGCAGGCCAGATTCTTCCTGTTTGTTAAACACTGAGCCTGAGACGGTCAAAAGGAGCCTAAGACAGTGTAGATTTACAAAAGACTTCGTAAATTTGTGTTAAAAAATAAGTAAGTCAGGCTTCACACTGCTCTTTCTATTTCATGGTCCACCTGCATTGCCCCCAGGGGGCCTGGCTCAGCAAATAGCAAGTTGTAGCCAAGGGCAGGGCCAGCTGATAAGTAGGTGCTGTTAGCAGGACTCTAATCCTGGGAGAAGAAAGGCCACAAAAACAGGAGATTTTACAAGAACTTTACTGAAAGGCAAAAGAAGGAAACCGTTATGCCTGAAGTGAGCTGTGCCCGCTTCTCAGTGGTGTAGGTAGTCTGTGGGCCTGGCTTTGTCTTTGTTCCTCTTACTCAGCATGTCCAGCTGATTAGTTGTTGTTTTAAAGAACAAGTGGAGGGGTCTCAGCAAACATTCTTAGTGCATTCATTGAATGGGTAAATGCCACTGTCTCCACTTAAGATAGCTGAGCAGTGTACTTGGCATAGAACTCAAAGAGAACAGCACTTTCCTGTAGAATAGTGCAGCTGCAATGTTTGTTAGCACGCTTTCTCTATGTATGGGATAGAACAGGGTCTGTTGCGCTCTCTCTCCACTGTTTTTCTGCATTCATGCGCTACCCAAAATGAAATTTCTGTAATTCCAGGAAGATTCTGATTCAGTAATAACCCTCTGTAACAAGAAGCGTCTTTGTAAGAAAGAATTACAGACTCACAAGCATGAAATAGCCTTCCCTTTTCCTTGGGAAAAAAAAAAATCTACTTATCCTGTTTACACAGCAGGGACTTCTCCCCTATATCAGTTCTAGCTTCACAAGGAACATTCAGAGTGAAGGGTAGTTATCATTACCTCCTCCAGCTGTTTCCCACACCTAGGTTGAGTAGGGCTGATTTCTGTTTACTTAGACTACCAAACACTTCTTGCATAGGCCTCTGTACAAATGGGATACTGAAGCATAAAGAGATCAAGTAACTAGCCCAACATCATATAGCAAGCTTATGCTAGTGGCTTGAACTCTCATCTCCCTAGCTTAGGCCAGTGCTTTAACTCCCAGGTTTCCCAGGCTTCGTAATTATCAAAGCTAAGTAACATCTAAAGCCCCTCTCATGTGGTAACAATGAAAATTAAATCTGATTGAAATGAAGTAACTTTCTAAGGCCCTTGGAAATACACATTTTGATAATAACCTCTAACTCAAATAGGTGTAGAACTCTGAAAACTTTGTATCAGCCTAAAACACACTATCACAAGATTATGAAGGTCAGATCATCTACTGGTTTGAAGATTTGTCAGTCTACAATTGCATTATAAAAATCTAATTCCCTGAAGTAGTCACCTATGCTATGTAGGTAGAAGTTTAAAAAAAAAATTTCTAACATTAGTGATTTGTTGAAAATATACTTATAATAAAGCTGTGTGTAGTTACAGTATTTCTATGGAGATATTACAGCCTAATATTCTTTCCTTTTCCTACCTTAGAGCACAAACAAAATGCTCCCTTGCAGACAGCAGCACATTTTCTTTTCTACTCCAAGAGAAGCCATTTAGTAGATGAGCTATTAAACCAGCATCCTTTTTTCCAGAGAAGGAGAAAGTTACAGCTATCTACCCTACTTATTGCATAATTATCAAGGCTCCTTGCTGCCCCTAAATGGTACCCATTCACTTACAGGCATCTGATTGTTTTAACCATGTTCTTAAGTGCTGTGTTATGTGCACCTGCTTTCTCCTAATTGTTAACAGGATTTCCTTTTGTTATGTGAGCTCTGGCAATTGTGTCCTTCTAATCATAAACTCAAACAGCTGAGGCACCACCAGCTCCATGAGGCAGTGCAACAGCATATAAAGTGTTCACAAGGGGCAGCTCCTTGCCTAGGAAAAGTTGGGTTTTTTAAAGTTGTTCTTTTCTGTAATAATATGGAGGAGGAGATGGTAAGTGGTTAATCTTTTGTGTTTTTATGCAAACATGCTTATTGGAAGAGTTCCTTTATTCCTGCAAAATCAGGAACCCTGCCAGCCTGTTAGCGCTTGGACTGATGTTCTGTAGACCTGCAAAGGAAGGGGATGTGAAAGAGGATGAAGGAAAGTAGTAAAGTTTGAAAAGCAGAGAAGGAAAAAAGGGGAGAGATTTACTGTCTAGGGAGAAGAGCAGAATTTTTAAAGCAGTTAGGGAAATACTTATCTCTGATAGCTGTATAAAATGCTGTGTCTGTAATAAAAGTACTCTAGAAAGGTAGGAAAAGATCCCCCCCCCATGTATGTCCTGACACCCATGAAGGGAATAACAAAAAAAATCCTTTTTCTTTCAGAAAATTAGAATGTTCTTCTCTAGAACTCTTCCTTCATCTACCACTCCCTGCCCATAGTGGTGACAGAAAGTCAGTTACAAGGCACCTCCTGTTCTTTCTCTAGTTGAGCAGTCTCCACAATGTGTATCTCAACTGGAGATGACAGTGCCTGGTGTGGGGGACAGTGTCTAGTTCTCTTTTTGCTAAAAGAACAGGTTTGCCCAATGTTAAACATAAAATGGCTGGAGGTAGAGAGGGTTTCCTGGAGCTCACTTGGGAGAACTGGCACTTTTACATTATGCTGTGAAGGTCTGGTTTATCCTTTATCTGCTAGTTTAGGCAGGTATATAAACAAATGTAGTTCATGCTTTGGCTATAATGCCTGTATTCTAAGCCATCTGCATGGCTGGTGCATATGTTATGTTCCTAAAATATCAGGCTTCAGGGCTTCAGTTGGTTACTGCTAGAGGAAGCGATTTTTTTTCAGCCCAAATGATGTATTCTGGGTTTGAGGCTGGTTTTTGTTTGTTTTTAGTTTCTGTGTTGTTTTTGCTCTCCTTTCTCTGAAGCATCCGGGATGACCACAGCTGGAGGTGAGACCGGGGGGGGGGGGCGAGTTTGTTCATTTGCCTTTTGCTAAGACAAAAGGCATTTCATTCTAGAAGCCTTAGGCAGACCAGATAAATGAGATGTTGAACTTGCTGAAACAGGTCTCAGATAAGCACAGAAATCTTGTCTGGGATTCACTTGGACTAAAGCACCCCTAGCAGAGCATTCCCTGTGTTTCACTGTCAGAGGCCAAGTGTATGAGTGGCTACTGATTGGCAATACAAAATGCATGGATGATCACGTTACTCAAATATCAAAAGTCTGAATTACTTCATTACTGTGTAATGGACCAGCAAGGAGGCTGCCCAAAACAGCTGCCTTGTCCATATCTATACAAGAATGATTAAATGGAGTTTCCCTACCTGTAATTAAATTGAAGTACATCGGCTAATTTTTACCAAGAGGTTGCCCAATCTCCGTGATAATTTGAGATAGTGATTTACTCCCTACATCTCTGGTTATCAGTATTACATGATGTGTGGGGTTATCCAGAATGATAAGGCTGATCGTAGAGGATGCAGCTAGGCAGAAAGAATTCCCACAGCAGAAACTTTGTATGATCCAGCAGCTAAATAAATATTTATCTAATTAAAATAATTTACTATAATAAATACAGCAAAAATAAGTGAGCATTAAAAAAAAGTACCACTATAAACATAAGTTAATTCTTTAGTTAATATTTCATCATATTTGAAACACTCCAGGCAATATACTGTTGATTAAATCTGCTGCACAAAATTTGTATGCTGTTATTGCTGTAGTCACTGGTTTCAGTAAGTTTAAATTTGTTTCTGTGATATTTTTTTTAGAACTGTTGCATTCATAAGTCCTGTCTACCACTTCCCCTCCCTCCCCACACCCTTCTCCCCCACCTGCCAAAACTGGCACTGCCTATTCTCAGCAAAGGTTTCATAGTAGAAACTTTCAGAGGGGTAGCTGTTAGTCTGTATACGGAAAAAACAACGAGAGTCCTGTAGCACTTTAAAGACTAACAAATTTAGTTTTTGCAGGCATAAGCTTTCGTGGGCTTTAACCCACTTCGTCAGATGCAGGGAATAGAAATCAGATAGAGTGTGTGTGTGTGTGTGTGTGTGTGTATGTGTGTGTATATATATAATCAAGTGGAAGATACAACAATGGGGGTAGGTACTTAATCTTGGTTGGATTACTGTAATAAAATAACAATAATGTAATATGGTAATCTGAAAGGAAGATGTGATATATGGTAAATAAGATCAAACTAAATATCTTGGAGCTTGGTTTTCAAAACTGTTTAGTTTAAAAGAATAAATGGGGTGAAATGGCCCTGCTACACTGTATGTTCGTCTCTTGTCATCTGAGCTAAATTGATGTCTGGTCCCTACATTTTAGCCAAAGGGGAAAGCATCCTAGTCATACTATACATTTTGTTAACCTGGGGTGAGGGGAACCCCATTCCATTAACTTACCAATGCTTAATGATAACATTACCCTAATGTATTATAGTTCAAGGCCAGTTCTGTTTCTATCCGCAGGGTTGCATAAATCTATAGTTCTTTCCTTTAAGTAGTTGCAACCCCCTGAATTTCTTCTTTCCGGTTGAAGACACCAGGCTTATTATCTAGCGACGATTCTTTTTATGGAACTGCTTAGCAGTTACTGTTTCTAGCAACATGTGATGTTCTGCAAATAATGAAGATTCAGCAAATGTCTTTGATCCAGGAGGAGTAAAGCTAAGCACGTCATTGCTGAAGAAAGTGGTAGTAACTGCATGAGAAAGCAAAGATTTGTGAAGAGTCGGACTCTGTCATTCTTCATGTGGTTCAAGTTTTAAATCTTGTTATAAACTATATATACCATGTTATACATTCCCAAATGAGGCATAACCTCCTTTCTGTTTGTTAGCCTGTTACCTCCCTGTGGAGGAGTTAGCAGGTGGGGGGTGGTACTGTAGCAGTGTTTTTTTAGACCGATAACTTGCCCTGTGGTCAGCAGACAGGCACTGGTGCAGCAAAATGATTGTTGTGACTCTCATAAATGGATAGAATGTCAGTGCAGAACAGTTACTCATAACGCTGAATGTAACTTTTCTCAGTAGCTTTGATGCATTTTTGGATATTAACAGTATTGCAGTCTGAAGTCATTTTAGATTTTTGGCAGCATTCCTGAGGATCTTTCATTATACCGGGATAGAGGACAGGGCTGATGTACCAACCTGCGTCTCGGGTGTGGGATTACTGGCACTAACCCAAAATTTGAGCTCCTCATATTAACCTGACAGGCAATTGTTTTATTAAAGCTGACAAGTTGAATGGGACTCTTTAAAGATATTCTTTACCTGTCTCGTTGTGTTAAAGTGGGAAAAGGAAAAGGGGACCGAAGAGAGAAGGGACTGAGTGAGGGTGAGAGATGGCAGGTGGAACAGAATATCTATACTGGTTTCATGTATTGAACGGCCCAGCTTAGCCGATGTAGACCGCATAACAAGAAAGAGTTGCTAAGAACAAATCTCTATTGTTCCCTGTCATCTTTAAATGAGTGTCAAAGTAGGCAGGGGGGCTTTGACCGTTAACCGCACAATTTAGCTTGCCTGTTGTGTCCAGCAGGCCCCACCTCCTTGGAGTTTCTCAGATTAGAAAAGAAGGCCTCAGTCCCTTATAAATGGGCCAACTCTTCTCCTTTGTGTGCAGACTGCCCAGTGTGAAATCTGCAGTGACGTTAAATGTTTTCTAATGAATAATTACTGAAAGGAAATGTAAGAATATATGTGTAATGGATTGTAGCGCATTAAAATGTTTTATTTTGCGCACAAAAATGTTGTCCTTCACAAGCACCACGATTGTTTCAAAAAGCCTTTTGTGTAGGTTTGATTCTCAATGGATTATCTGTGAGCTCTTACATTTCAAATAGAAATCAAAAGGGTCCTTTGGCAAACTAATGTTTTTCAAAATGGCAGCCATGAAGCCCATTTAGTATTTAAACTTTGGGTTTTAAAGAAATGTTTGAACTCTGGAGATTTTCTCACTTTTTTCTTTCTTTTGATTTATGAAAGTGAAGTAGTTCACCTCGACCTCTCTCCTATTCAGAAGGACAGACAGTCACCCTTTAACAAGTCTATAGGAGACTATTCCCTAGATACAGACAAGAGGCCTTAAGAATTGTTGGCGTTTCCCTGGGCTGTTGATTAACCTGAAAACCTTCTTACTCTGTATTCTTTTGAAAAGAAATTAGGTTACAATGTGGACATGTTTTCCACAATATAATTGTGTTTATGAATTCCATTCCTTGAAAACGAGGTACTGTAGTTCAGACATTCTAGTCGCTCGTTCCATGGTTAAGATGTAAGCTTCTTGCAGTGTTGAACTGCTGAGTAGTTGATGTATAAGAAAACTGAAATGCAGTTTAAAGGTGGAAAATGTTATGGGGATATCTTATATGGGCCACAGTCTCGCTGAAGTTGAAAATGCACAATTGTTGCTTGTATCTGTAAAGTCTGCATTGTTGTTCATGCTACAGAAGTACATTCATAAAACTACATAAAGTATCAGTGGTTATTTCCCTGTCCCAGAAATTAAGACTACACTGAAAATCCTGTGTGAAGATTCTAATTAATCTTGAACAGGCACAAGAGTTGAGGTTCTGATTTGTTGGTAAAGTTAAAGAAGTCTTTAAGATTTCTGATAGTGTTAAGAGTATGTAAGGATTTCTGAATAATCCTTGGAGGAAAGAATTTTATCAGAATAGAGAGAAGGGGGCAATGCTTACTGTGGAGAGAGGGATCTCAAAGATTTTGGGGCTCTTTGTCATAGTCTTTTATATTGAGCAGCAGTGCACTGCTAATATTTAACAAGGAGCTTCCAAGTTCTATCCCCCTCTTGGCCTCTGATAAATCTTGTGAACTAGGGATGCATGTATTTGTAAAGGAAGGGCGAGGGTGCAAGTAAACTGATATTGTAGCCCAGTATTTGTGTGTCCTTTGCAATATGTGGGGCAGTGAAGACCTTGTTTAACCCCTAAGTTCATTACCTTTAAGGAGGAACGTTTTAATAATTCTGCCATTTGGTGCAATCTGGTCCACTTTTTAAAAAAGAGAAGTAGCCTTCAGATATGTTTTTGAGCCAAAAGGATGTTTCCAAAGAGGGTGCGACTCTGTCAAAGGAGGAAATCACCCTAAACTAGCCATTAGTTAAGTGTTAGTTTTAACCTGCAGCTCCAAGAGCCTCCTTCAAGCACATGACAGTGAACGTGCTCATGGAAGTCACTTGGGATTTAAACCAGATTTCTAGGTGCACGAGCCCACAAAATGGACTAAATCACCGTGCTGGGAAGGGTTATTAAATGTTTATCATGACCAGTTTCTCAGGATGGCAGCCAGTGATGGAGATGCACAGAACCATCCATTATTGTGCTCTGCCAGATTTGTGGGTCAAAACTGAAATAGGACATGCTAGTTCATTGTAAAGCTAGTTACTCAAATATTAACACAATTCTTATTGACGTAGGGAATGCCATCAGTTCTGTGAGATCATGTGACCTTGCTTTGATCAGTAGTGAAGAAGCGTTTCAGCGTTAGCAGGCAAAAGTAGAATGGGGCCTTTAGATGAGACACAAAGCTAGTTTTTAGCCACCAGAATTCTTTGAGAGAGTGGAGAATGTAGATGGAAATCGGGCATATGTGCATAGGGCTGTGCTTCTCGTAAAGGTGCTGCTTTTCTTTGCTTGGTTTGTTATGGTGCCATTGAGAATTCCCCTCCCACCTCCGGCAACTACCATTGATATTTGGCTCTTGCTCAGAAGGTAATCCTGCACAGCAGGAGCTAGTTCCCAAGGGACATAATTAGCAGCAGCACAGGTGGCGTTTTGGCATGCTTTATTAAATCTGGTCTGGCTGGCAAGCCAGAGAATCTTGCAGGGCCTGTCAATGGGACCCACTGCAGTGGTTTAGCCCACTTTATCTTGGTCAGCTTAGTAGGAGTGGGTATAGCAAATAAAGCTTCACCAAGGAATGGCAGAAAATGTGCACTGTAATGCATAGATCAAACTTTCTAAAATCAAGTCTGATAGGACTGATCTGTAATTTAAGGAAATGTGACAGCGCTATCCAGGTAGATTTTGATATTGTAGTGAAATCAGCCAAGTGATCTGCATTACATGACTGATCAGTTAATTTGTTGTAGCCATGTTGGTCCCATGACAAGGTGGGTGAGGAAATATCTTTTATTGGATCAACTTCTGTTGGTGAAAGAGAAGCTTTCAAGCTACACAGAGCTCTTTTTAGGTCTGGGAAAGGCACTCAGTGTTGCAGCAAAATACAAGGCGTAATAAATTACATAAGCATAAGTAACTGACACATTCTACGGGACCATTCAAGGTGGAGTGGCCCGTTAACACCTCTGCAGTCCTAGGACAAAAATGGGGGTTAGTGGGTTACAGAATAAACATTGCAATAAATCCAGTGGATTTATTAAGACCCTGGGTTTTAGTGTTTGCAGAGTTAGGAATTTCAGCTCCCGGGCTCATCTTTTGCAAGTGTTGGGCAGATTTCCTTTCAAAACAAGGACTGACAGTTCAGACATGAAGTGAAGGTTTTGTAAAAAGGGTTTACCCACTGGTGATGCTTTCTGTCTTTTATAATTTTTTGGTGCGAGTTCATTTTTTGTCTTATGATTTCAGAGGCGTTAATGGGCCTCCTTGAACGGCTCTTGGAACGTTGACTAGTTATGTGAAACAATCTCTTCCCCCTTCGACTGAGTTGACACATTCTGAGACCTGAAGAAGCGCTCTGTGTAGCTAAACAGCTTGTCTTTCACCAGCAAAAGTTGGTCCAGTAAAAGAGATTTCCTTACCCACCTTGCTCAGCTAATGGCTGTTTGGTAGCACCTAGACAGCTTTGAGGAGAGACTCAGTCAGAAAAATCTGTAAAATCTGCTTAACGCATCCAGATTCCCAAACATCTGTTCTTCTGTGCTCTTTGTGTGCCGAGTATCTGAGGACTTTCAGTGGCTAGGTCTGTTCTCTTCCTTGTGCTCATGAGAACCGGTGAAAAGAGGTGTAAAGTTGCAGCAACTTATTGGCCTGAGGACAAGTTGTCTGACTTGAGTCTCCTGCATGGTAGTACGCTGCGCTGTTGTTGGGCTGCCGGGCCTTGGAGCTTCAGGTCTGTTTGGAGGTGGTTTCCTTTGTCTCACTCATCCTTCGTTTGATGCTTGTCATCTTAGATAGTCTCTGCCTTAGGAGAGCAACAATCTTATGCTGGAACTAGGAGCTGCTCTTTAATAGTTGGGTAGGATAACAAATCTGCCTTCTTTGGAGAATGTGCAGAACCCACTTTCCCATCCTGTTAGCTGGTGTTGTTCTTGCAGGGAAAAGATTTCAGACAATTCCTGCCAGCCTGTTGCACATTCTTTCGTCTCCATGATGAGCCTAAACTGTTACTGCCTAAAAATCTTGTGTGTTTCTGTTCATTGACCATCCCTCTATACATTCTACTGCCACAGAGAAGAAGCAACAACAACAAAAAAGCACAGCACTTAACTTTAGAGCTGGTCTGAAAATTAAAAACGTGACCATTAACAGAAAATGGTAATATCTGAGCAAAATTTCTTGTGGGCTTTTCCACTTTGTTTCTGTCAAAACAAAACTATTCTTCTTGGAGGTGGATAAAAAAGTCTAAGCTTCTCCAGTTCGGTTCTTTTGGGAACCCATCTTTGCTTCTTTTTAAACTTTAAATGTTGAAAAAGAAGTGCGGAGGGGTGGGGGGACAAAATAGCCAGTTAAATGAGGAGGAATAGATTCCCGGAGAGAGCTCACATTTCAGTAAATCAGAAAAATCCTTGATTCTCATAGTAGGTAAATTGTGAGAAGAGATTTCAAGGTGATAGATCAGTGAGTATCCTTCATTTACTAGGTGAGGATAGGGCTTCATCTGAATAATTAGCATTGGATTTGGAAAAAATCCCCCTTTAACTAACACGGTGATAAGAAACGAGTTAATTGAGCCAGAGGGCCTGCCTGAATCTGAGTACAGGGATCTTTGTCAAAGGGAAACAGTGTCAATTATGAATATGTTAATTGGTAAAGGAAGTAAGTTAAGGAAACTTGATCAGGGAGGCAGCTACTGGGATTTCAAGATCAGTTATTTGCTCATGTTTCTTGGCTTGGAGAGAAGGGGAGACTGGCTTTTTGCATTCCGGACTGAGCGGGTGTTCTGGACTACTATCAGAATTACAAATCCCTTTTGGAAGTGCAGGCAGACTGTTCGTTTAATTTTAAACGTTATCTCATTAATGATAAGCTGTTAACCTGGTTACAGTACGGTAGCTGCCTGACAAAAGCAGCATGAAAAATGAATGTCGCCAGTAGTTCAGGGGCAAAAAATAAGGGGAAATGGCTTATGTTGTGATATGGCTTGGGTTCTGAACTTCCTTAGGTCAACCATGGGTTAAGGTTCTCGTATCCTGTTTCAGTTCTGTTTGGCTGGCCCAGGGGTATCAGTAGCAGACTTGTAAGACACTTCATTAGTTGAATAAACATTTCATGTATTTAGCTAGCAGTAAAACACCTAAAATACGATTTGCGTATTAAAACCCGCTGTTTAAGAATCCCCTTACCCTCGGAGAAATGTTAGATGAGATGATCCCTTATCTTAAGTAGCAGAAATGGAAAAGCTTAAATAGAAAGCCTTTTATGCAGGTAACAAGAATACATCAGTCAAATGGAAGGTGGGGTGAGGGTTGGCGCGCACGCAATGAACAGTCAAATGAAAGGGGGGTGAGGGTGTGTGTTCAGAGCAGGCTGTGTCTCGCTAAGAGTGGAGGATCTGAAAAAGAAGGCTCACAATGTAATACATAGTCACATGCATGAGACTTCAATGACTGTGCTCAGATACCAGTGACTCGTGTGGGATAAATGCCAAGACAGGTCTCTAGCATCCCAGAACTGAACAGCTCCAGTGAGTAGATAATGATCCATAACTATTGACTGTTGGATTAAGATACTCAGGAATAGTTCAATGAAAAAATACCATGGTTTGTTACTTGTTGGGAGATGCCCGTGCATCCTATCCCCACACAGCCATGACTGAATGTGTACAGGGAAAAGAGTAGTTCAATGCCATTTTCTTACACACTTTTTAATATTAACCTTAATGGAACTGAGGAGGTACTGGAATGCTTCTGACTGGAGAAATCCAGGACTAGGCTTCAACTTCCACACTGGCCTGTCCGCTGGTTTCTGTTACTTTCTTTACCTTCTCTCCTGAGCAGTTAAAACTGCTCTCATCAGTTAGATTTTTCCCCAAGACCCTCTCTCTTAAGAGCCTTTTCTAGACTGTAGCTAGTGGGAATGGGCCATTCCTCCTCTTTCAATGTTCCAGGGATGGGCTTGCAAAGCCTTTCTCAGCTGGAAATACAACCTGAAGAGTTTGGGGTTTGTCAGATTTTGTGGATAGGCAAACTCCAAACTACTTCAGGGTCATTCACCTCCTCTCCCCCATCAAAATCCTTCTTTCATCAGATGCTACAGTCTGAATAGACGTGTTTGATTTGAGACATTTGTTTCCCCTCATTGTCATCACCCTGGAACAAGTAACTTCTGATCAGTTCATGACCCTGTGCTATGAACAGCAACTCTGTTAACTCTGATAAACTCTTGCACAGTGGTTAGGTCTTACAGAAGTTGTTCTTCCTGGCTGTATTCATAAATTCCTGTTGGTGGGAACATGCTCCAATCAGAATTGAAATTGCAGCAAGATTTTAAGAAAGTCGAGATGAAAATTAGAGAGCATTCCTTTGTTGAATGCTGAGGAAAGTAGCTGGGGAAAAACAAGACTACCAGGTAAATCTTTAGCCTGTATGTTCTGTGGAATGAATATAAAATGTGTATTTAAGAATATACATATTAATCACCTTTTCATAGGCTGACTCGTATAGATAAACAGTGTAAGGATATTTCCAAAAAGACTGTTGTCTTTGTTTCATAGTGGAAAGATGTCACTTATTACACTGTATTCCCAGATAATGTTGAATAGCATTTGAAAAGAAGGGGAACATCAGGACAGATCTTGTGACTAGATCTAGATGCATATTTGTCTTGTCTTATATTTCTGGTGCACTGAAGCTTGTAGTTCATATCTTGCCAGACCAGAAAATTCCTGCAGAACAAGCTTTTGTTGAATTTGGATGTTACTGTGACAATTATAAAAAAGTGATATAAAATGGAATATGAATGCCCTCCTGTGTTTTGCAGAAGTCCAAAACAGACTGATTCAAGTTGCTTCTTTGTTCCAGGCAGAATGGTGAATCACCGTGTAGTATTGAGAGATCACAATGAACTAATTTTTGCAAATTTGTTACCCCTTTTTGAAAAGTTCCAGAGGGGTGGCTATGTTAGTCTGTATACAGCAAAAACGAGAGTCCTGTAGCACCTTAAAGACTGACACATTTCTGCGGGCATAAGCTTTCACGGGCTGCAACCCACTTCGTCAGTTGCAGCCCACGAAAGCTTATGCCCACAGAAATGTTAGTCTTTAAGGTGCTACAGGTGTCTCGTTGTTTTTGCCCCTTTTTGAGACTGTAGAAATGTGTCCTAACCCTTCCTGTCACTAGCAGTTTAGAAAATGCCAACACTGAACATATAAAACTTGCTAATCAGTTTACTGAGGCAAATGTGTGGAATGAAAGTAGCGATGACCTGGAAATCAAAATCTGGGAGCGGGGGGGAGCAGGGGTTCAAGTGCTAACACTTTTCTGAGTTTTGTAAAGAGTCAAATTTCAATCTTCATTGTGTTAAAAACATGCTGAAATTCATGGTAGTTTTCTCTTCCTGTACACCCTGGTCTTTACTATAAAGATTCAGGTATTTTCCTGTAGATACCTATTCTCTTAAGAACTTGAAAATTCTGAAGGTGATCCTCCAGATATCCTGTTTGAATAGGGAAGGTGTGACACATAAGAATCACGTACTTCATGCTTGGCTAAAAATGCAGCCACTTCTTCAGCCTCTGGTGTGGAACACAAATAGCTTAACAATGGCCCTGCAGGACAGTGTGGATGAAGCAACTCAGAGGATGTACTAGTCTCACTTCCAATTAAAATTAGTATCTTTTAGATAAAGAGAATGTAATTACTTGAAGTAAAATTTTGGTCCAGGTGCCCCTACATATAAAAAGTACAATGAGATTTTTTTTAATAACTACAAGTGGTCAAAACCTCTACATATTTGAAATGTGTGGCAAGGTTACCTTTGAAAATGGAGCGGGGAGGAAATAAACTCACAAAGCAGAGATAATTGATTTTTATGAAACTAGCAAAAACGCTTCATGTATTGTAGACAAGGTTAATGCATTGCATTACTTGTGAAAGGCTGACTATTCTCTGAACTCAACTAAAATCTCCTTATCCTACTCTTATAAAAAGTTGTGAACTTGAGTTCAGTGCTTTGATGTGCCTTCCTCTTGTGAAAGTCGTCTTGTATGATAGCAAGTCTCGGTGTTAGAAGTGCAGATTTCTTCCATTCATGCTACCCAGACCTTCAAAGCTCAAGTCCAGAGTCAAGGTTCACCAAAAATCAATGGAAACTGGAAATAAAAGAAGGAATAGCATGTTGTTCCTACTTTTCCTGCACAATTTCTGGTAAAAATGAAAATAGCATCACAACAGCTATATAAATAGCCTCTAAACATCCTTTCAATGCCAGTTTCAAATCTTTTGTGGATCATCCTTTGAGCAGAAAAATGTCAAGAACCACAAAGGACAGTCCAATAGTACTGAACACAAGACAATGCTAGAATCCCATATCCAATCAACCTTTTCATAAGCTTAGTGATCTGCAATTTATTTCTCTAGTCTAATTCACCAAGTCCCAGAACTGCTTAAAACATTTTGAGCTCACCTTAACTTTATTTTTTTAAGTGTTGACCTTAGAAGAAAATTAAATTGTGCAGAGAGTGAGAAATGAGTGCTTGAAAATGTGTAACATTTGTACAGAACTTCTGAAATGTAAGTGCTTTAGAAGTTGTTATAAAGAGTACCATACTTGTCCACTTGCTAGTGTTAAATATATTCACTTGACACATCACAAAAACCGAAGGGTAATAAACCTAATGCAATCTGTAAATCAGAACAGAATAGCACTATCTCAGTCATGGGAAATACCTTAATTCTAAAAGTAGCTTCCAAGGTAATAAGTCAAAACCAAGAGAAATGGCAAGGCCTATTGGTCAGCAATATCCCTGGCACAGTCTGCCTGTTTTTGAGAGAGGAGAATCCTAGCCAAGACCGCATTGTTATTGCCATATCGTTCCCAAAGTTCAGTGTCTCCAGCAAGACGACTCAGTTGCATCTAATGTCTTTGCATCATTACATTACAGCCTCATGTTGCGTCCAGAATTCTTCCCTTGGTGTGTGGAGACATCTACTGTCCAAATTTCAGAAGGTTGTTCTTAGTCTGCTTGTAGGAGACTTAAAAAATAGGCATCTTACTCAATGCAGCAGGTGCAAATTAATTTTTATTTCCCTGGAAAAGCTAAGGTCAGAGGCAGCACCTGTTTTTAGGAAGTCCCAGCTATTGTAGTTTGAGCAGCTCACCTGATATCCTTGTATCTAAACCAACCCCACTAGAAACAGGTAAACTGCATCAGGCGCAGTGTTAATGGCTTGCCCAGATTAATCTTTAGTGGCTCATCTGGATTTAGGAACCAGGTTTGGCTGGCTTGTAGACAATTGTTCTAAATTGTATAGAGAACCCTACATGGAAAACAGCCTTTTTTTTGCCCCTCTGATCTTTATCTGGAAAATTTAACCCGCTAGGAAGCTCAGATCTTCATTCTGTCAATTCTTAAGTAGGCTCTGAGCCCATAGTAGCGGGAAGCTAATTGTCACTGCTGATACAATCCACATCAGGACTGAATTTCCCACTGGTTAGAAAAATGCAGTCTTTGAAAACTCCAGGTTGAGGATTTTCTAGTGTTTTGTTAGGCTGCAGTAAGACAAGTTGTCTTACAGAATGAAAGCTCAGGTACAAGCAAACTAGGAGACTTTCATAACTGGGGAATAATTAGGGTGACCAGATGTCCTGATTTATATAGGGACAGCCCTGATACTTGGAACACTTACCCGCACCCCGTCCCAATTTTTCCACACTTGCTATATGGTCACCCTGGGAATAATGTCCATCAGTTCAGACATAAATATGCACCCTTTACCTTTTAAATAATTGTCACCATTCTTTTGCTAATTAGAAAAGCTGTTTGTGCTGAAATTAATACGTCTTCCTTCTGTGTCTCTGTAGGATCAGTTAGCAAATTTTAATGCAGCATTAGTAGTGTACTGCGATCTGTATCTATCTTAGGTACTTACGGCTCCCATTACGATTCTATCTGAGCACCTCAGTCTTCATTGAATTTCTCTTCACAATAACTCTGAGGTCAGGCAGTGCTATGATCTCCACTGTACAGATGGGCAAATTTCCCACTCACTTCCCCAAGATCACAGAGGGAGATTTGAACTCTAGGCTCCTGTATCCCAGGATACAGGATCACTGGGCCATAATGACAAAGGGGGATGTTAAACCACAGGATTCTCTTACCACCACAAGGCCGAGCAGGCTGTTAGGCTGGGAAGAAGGGAAGCCTTTATTAAAACACACATCACCGAAACAACAAAGGGTCCAGAACTTTTAATGTAGGCAGATTTTTTTTCTAATGTTCACTCCAATGTGAAAGCTCCCTCTTAAGAAAAAAGAGAGACTCAAACACACACAGCTGAGTTGTTTTCTGTGTATTTTAGAAGGAAGAGGTGGATGATAACCACAGTCAGCTGAACATGGAAGGAGCTCTGATAGCCCGGGACAGAGTTGGGGTACAGGACTTTGTTCTTTTGGATTCCCACACCAGTGAAGCTGCTTTTCTGGACAACCTTCGCAAGCGATACAGAGAGAACCTCATCTATGTAAAGCTGCATGCTTTTATGGCTTCCTAGTTCATGACAATGCTGGTACTTGTGAATAGAAGATAGTCTAAACTAATGTATAACTGTGGGAAGGTGACATGTAAGGAGGTTGCTTCAAACTGCAACCCACTTACATGTCCGATCTGAGAGTAAGGCCAAACGGTATTTCTCTGTGGGACCGTTGTATTGGGCTGATCTGAGTTCCAAGGGGACTTAATTTCTCTTGTCACCACAGTGCTGGCTTGTCAGTACAGAGTGAACGATCTCCCCAAGAATATGCTTCGGTGTTACGTCTCCTGCAGAGATAGGGACTGAGGGACATTTGTGGTACCTGGCAGAGAGACTGCCCTGCTTGCCCTTTAGATTAAAAAAAAGGCATATCTTTTGTTGATGGTCTCATGTACGTTCCAGGAGACAGAGTGGTGTGCAATACATAGCAAAAGGAACATCAAAAGCTAAGCTAGCATAAAGCACAAAGAATGCACTGAACCGCACGATGGCCATTTACTAGTTCTTAATGGCTTGATTTTTCAAAGGTGCTGAGCACTTACAAAGCAAATGCGAATGCTCAGCACGTCTCCAAGATAGGCCCTAAGATTTTATGTATGTTTGTTGCTGTTAAACAGCGGTGACACTTACCAAGCCTCTCTTCAGTGAGGGGAAGCTCAATATTTTGATGAGTTGAGTGGGGAAAAATAAAAGGGCTTGATGGAAGGGGGTATGTCAGTTGTTGCCTGGTTCAAAAGTATTGGGTAACTCTGGCTCCCTGAAATATTCTAAAATTAGGCAGTTGGACTTGCACCTGGAAACCTGAAATTGGTTCATCTGCAGGGCTCAGGAAGGAATTCTTTCTATCCTGTATAGACTCTTATGAAAGAGACAAGGTAGATGAGGTCATATATTTTGTTGGACCAACTTTGGTTGGGAGAAGGCACAAGCTTTTGAGCTATACAGGGCTTTTCAGGTCTGGGGAAGGAAGCAGAGCAGAAAGAAGAACTCTGTGTAGCCTGAAAGCTTGTGCCTGGAAGAAGTTTGTCCGATAAAAGATATTACCTCATCCACCTTGTCTCTTTCATATCTTGGGACCAACAGGACTACTACACTGCAGACATGCATGGTTTTAAGTAACCACCAGATGGTTTCCTACGAAGCATCTGGTATTGGTCACATCCAGAGGACAACGAGAGTCCTGTAGCACTTTAAAGACTAACAAATTTAATTTTTGCAGGTATAAGCTTTTGTGGGATTTTACCCATTTTGTCTGATGCAGGGAATGGAAATCAGATAGGGGGTGTATATATACAGCCAAGACGAAGGTACAACAACGAAGCGGGTAGGTAATAGCAAAGTCCAGACAGTTAGAGTAGCTGAGGCCTATTCACAACCACTGATTAGAAGGTGAGAATGTGTGACCAGTGACAATTCTTGTAATGAGATAATCATTCCAAGTCCCTTTTCAGACCCAGTCTGATTGTGTCAAGTTTGCAGATCAGTTCTAGCTCTGCAGTTTCTCTTTGAAGTCTGTTTTTGAATTTTTTGTGTTGAAGTATGGCAACTTTCAAGTCTTCTACAGAGTGTCCTGGGAGACTGAAGTGCTCTCCAGCTGGACAGCAGACTTTCAGTGACTTAACAAAACAGCATCGGTGTGGGCAAATACGGTCCTATGTTAACTGGGTCTAAATAGGAACCAAATCCCATAGGTATCAAGGAACAGAGGTATCAAAAGTCTCAAAATTATTAGGACAAAGGCCTGAGCCAATGTAATTCCTTTACCAGCCAACTTTAAATAAGGAGTTTAAGTGTGAGGAGTTAGAAATGGAACGCAGAAATGTTTGTTACAGAGGAGTTCCACGTGTTCTATTTTGTCAATTTTCACGTGGTATGTTTGAGGTTGTGCCTTCAGGATAAGTTGTGCTAGCTACATAGTGGTGCTTTGTCTACACTCTGTTCCTCCCTGCAGACATACATTGGTACCCTTCTAGTATCTGTGAACCCCTACAAGGAGCTGGGCATCTACTCCATTAAACAGATGGAGATTTATCAAGGGGTCAACTTCTTTGAACTTCCACCACATATGTGAGTAGCACTAAATTCCTCTGCTTCCACTTCACATTTGCCTTTCTCAGGGTCACTATTTCTATTGCAAACAGTTTTAAAAGCAATTGGGGGGGGGGTTGTAAAGGTGGATTTAGCAAGTAACTTGCTGCTCTTTGTAAGATTATTTTTCAAATAACTTCAGTTAGGCAATACATCTCTGCGAGATGGGCATTTGAATGTCAGAACTTGGAGGGAGGGTGACTTCAACTTAATATTGACACCAGGCTTTGAAAATGGAGATGTTTTGTGAATGTTAATTACTCTTCACAACTTCCCTGTGTGGGCAGGTATGTATTTATCCCCATTTTACAGAGTGGAAACTAAGAGGCCAATTTATTGAAAGCCACAGGGAAGAAACTCTGTCAGACAGAGCTAGAATGTAGGAATTTGTCTAGCAAGTTGGCACTCAGCATGTGCTGTCCTCACTTAGTCTCACCTCCCATGATGAGGTATCAGGGCTCAGCCATGATGTGCCCTGGCATAATTCCAGTACTGAGTATATCCCCTCTTCAGTTTATTTGAAACATTCCCTTTCGCAGTCTCTGCCCTTCCTCCTGGCTTCCTGTGCTCTGCTTACTTCCCAGTGCTCATAACTCTGCCTCCTGCTTGTTCCTCCTCCCCTGAGCTCCAGGAGCAGGAAGTGGAATGAGCAGAGCCCTGCAAATCTGCCAATATCTGTTTTCTGTCAGTAGACCATTTTTGCTGATTGGCTGTAGATACAAATTTTGTGTCCCCTTGGGGCTCTGAGAATGAGATCACATTTCAAAGCTGGAGTGTTGGTTTTTGCATTCCCGCTGTGGGTTACTCAGGGGAGGCCGCATTAATTATGATTACCTTTAAAATATCTTCATGGGCAGAAGTTGGGGCAGACCAGGATCGTTTTACCCTTTGGGTGACGGACCTGCGGTGTATTAACCTGTATTCACAGCAGCGTGCGCAGTCCAACTGGGTTCTGTTGCTAAAGCTCTTTTCCTCCATCATGTGCCTGCCTCTCCATTTGAATTAAGGTTTCTACTCTGAAGTTGTGAATCAGCAAATTTTCTGCTTGGAACATTGCTAGCCTGTCCAGTCAACAGTCTGTAAATTTTAGCTGTCTCCAGTGTTAAGTATCCTATGAAACATTTACTCCAGTCAGCTTTCTGGGATAGTTTTGTAGGAACGTTTCATATTTGAATAATTCTTAAAGCTGAATTTTTGTCACGTTCTCATTCAGATATGCCATAGCTGACAATGCCTACCGGGTAATGTGCACTGAATACAATAACCACTTCATCCTCATCTCCGGGGAGAGTGGAGCTGGGAAAACAGAAGCCTCCAAGAAGATCTTGCAGTACTTTGCAGTGACCTGCCCAACTACAGAACAGCTGCAAATAGTCCGTGATCGCCTGCTGCTTTCCAATCCTGTTCTGGAGGTAAAACAAAAGGAAAACCTAAAGGTGTACCATGCAGAGGAGATTGGCTGTAGTCTGTGAGATTCATCTGTAGATAGAAATGAGATGTTTTGAATGCCTGGAAGGGAGAGGAGATGTAATCAGCGGAATGGCCTTCAGTTTGCAGAGATACTTGATCTCTGGTTGCACAATAATGCAAGTAATTTCAGCCTGTTTGCAAGCACATCCTTTCTGATTTGGAAAATGTGTAGGAATTGATATAGGCCAATTTGCTGTTCAGGATTTCAACTTTTTTCCACTTGTAGCTTTCAGTTTACAATATTTCCTCATCTATAACCAAAACACCGTCTCTTCCCTTTTTATAAATGCTGTATAAAAAGGGGATTTTTGTTGGTAGAGCTCCATAAGGAGAGAATAGAATATTTTGAGACCGTTTAATAAATGCTGAACCATATCAATGAATGAACAAGTGTCTCAGAGCATCTGTCACTTGTCCCACTAATGGCCTAATGTGCAAGAAAGGTAACTGTGCGTATTGCTATTAAGGTCAAGCTTCCCTGAAATGAGACGAGCTGAGACCTGGATATATAGATTCATGGGGTGGGAGTAAACATTCAGTCATCTTTAGGTGAAAGGTGCCTGTGAATTCCGAAATCGTAGGAAACTTTGTCGAAATCTTCATGACCAAAAAATGACAATAATTAAATGTGAGCCACTGATAATTAAACCTACATAAAAAACCAAGAGGAGAATAAAAGTGAAAGCACTGGATGTATGTTGAGTGTAACTAAGGGTCTGTCAGGACACATAGTGCATTTCATGAGAGTAGAGTCCGTCAGTAGTGGGTGGGGAAGGAGGGAAGCAAGCAAATCAAGTGTCCTATAAACACAAACCTAATTTTTCAGCCTTTCATGGGATTTAGCTGCCCATTGGCTTACCAAGCATGAAAATATAAGGCAAATTGCATGGAACATCTAAAGCTGTAAATGCTGATATTTATCCCTCAGTTCCTCATGGCTCCAGTGCTAGATGTGGAGCGCTCAGCAGCAAGAGGAGTGACAGTTTCACTTGTTTCTCTGCAGGCTTTTGGAAACGCAAAAACACTGCGTAATGACAACTCAAGTAGATTTGGAAAATACATGGATATCCAATTTGATTTTAAGGTAAAAACAAATGTGTTGGCGCATTCTCAGAATAAGCATAGCTACGTACCTGTCTAGGACCAGCATGAAATACTTAGTCAATAAACTTTATACTGCCTTGCAAAATTATTTACCCAGCAGGCTACCTTTTTTACCTCATTTTTAGAGCTCTTGCATTTTTTGACTGAGATACCTGAAGTCCTGTATCTTGGAAGCTTCCAGCATTATTGGTGACACTGCCAACTGTTGAGTGGAAAAGATAATCTATTTCACTACCGAGCAGGAGTTATGTTGAAAAGACCTTTACTGCTCAACCAGAGTGTATCTACTTCTAAGTGATATTTTTATTAGAGAAACTAATGAAGAGTAAGAACAGAGAAATAAGCTTTTAGTGTCACCGCTACTTTTCACGGTATGTGCGCGTTAATAAAGTTACAGCAGTCGCAACGCTTCCGTTGGCTTCATGTCGCTTGGACTGTTGGGTATTGACGGTTTAGCAGTCTAAGCTCAACTGGCCATTATTTTTTTCCCTCTTTCCCCCTAGGGTGCTCCAGTAGGTGGGCACATCCTCAGTTACCTGATTGAGAAATCCCGAGTTGTTCATCAAAACCATGGGGAACGGAATTTCCATATCTTTTACCAGTTGCTGGAGGGTGGAGAAGATGACCTACTTCGCTGGCTAGGACTGGAACCCAACCCACAGAAGTACATGTATCTTATACAGGTTGGGTTTACTGAATGGAACCACCTTTGGCATTCCTTAGGCTGAACTTGGCACCATAGATCTGCAGTACCTGTCACTTGGTTTGGTAAAGATGATGCAATATGCTCACCTGTGACTTGAAGAGTGAAGACAACCCACTATGTACTCCATTATGGTAGAAGTTATGGCTAGTCCAGTGCCTTTCGAAATGATTATAATACAGTAGAACAGCTCTTGGTGTATGATCTTCTGCCCTTGCTGCATCCTCTGACACTGATTTGCCCTGTGCCCAGAGCTGCAGCAATATTAGAAGTAAAGGAAGTTGAGGCAGTAACTTCTGCAATATTAACAGATAAAGCATATTAGAATGAGACAACACTACGGCTTACCCAGATTCTGCCCTTAGGCTGTGAAATCAATAGAAGTTGCATGAGAGTACCAGAGTAAAACTTGACCCTGAATTAGTTTCTACTCTCTAGTTCTGAATCCGACCTGTCCTTGTCTCTCTCCCACTAATTTAGAGAGGGATTTCACAATGAAGCAAACTGAAATGAGAAATCCTATTACACAAGGAATGTAACAATACAATCACTTTATATTCTCCGTGCTCTTAGTAAGGATATTTGTGCACGGACAGCAGCTTATTCCACTTTACAGCTTCTGCCCGGTTCATTGCAGTGATGTTATTAATCTGTCTGTGATAGACTATGATAAACATTAAACTGTTGCCAGGCAAATGAGTGCGCTATCCTAGAGGCAGCACTGAGATTTCATGACATTTGTCACTAGGAGAAAGAGCTGAGTTGTATAAAGAAAAATACCTTTGATTCACTGAAGAGCATGGCCTGAACTATTATCTGCAAGTTGCTTTTAATGTAAAGGTCTCTTGGAGGCTTTCTTTATTAATTTTGTGTAAAATAAGTGAGTTTGAGTACTTAATACACGACAGTAGCTTATAACATGAGTAAAAGCATTCCCTACATTTGTTCATAAAATGCAAAATCATCTGAGCAAACTGCTGTTTTATGAACACCTATTTCCTTTCCTTCTTGATGAAGTATGATGTGCAGACAATTTGCCCTTCTCCCTGCATAGACACAGTGCGGAACAAAGTTTACGTCACTGTAAACGTAATAGATGGTTAGAGCCCAAACTTGAAGCAATACTTCACCGTAAATGGGCTAGTACCTAGTACCCAAACTCAACATCTACCATGCTCTTCAGTAACTGATGCTGACGCGTAGAGCCATGGGCTATATGGGCAGGGGTGGAATAAGTTTCATAGAGTGTGTATATAAACGAGGTTAGTCCTGGCTTGCAGTTATAAAAAGCTGGGAGAACTGGGAATCAAAAATGCCAAGCCAAGGTGTCATTGGGTAGCGTGTGTGCAAGTAACCTGATCAATAGAGCTGTGGTGATGGATGCAAAGGTCTCAGACCTCTTTCTTCTCAATAGGGTCGCTGTGCCAAAGTGTCTTCCATTAATGACAAGAGTGAATGGAAAACAGTCCGCAAAGCCTTTTCTGTCATTGACTTCACTGAAACAGATATTGAGGTACAGAGGCAAGAGAAGGGATGTATATTTGAGAGGGAGTAACTGGTGAGTCCATCCTCATTCAGGATGGATATCTGGGGAATTTCCAAATAAGGACTATACAGTGCCTCGTCCCTTCGACACCTAAAACTGGACTGGATGCAGTGCTGAAGTGTTATGACTCAGGTTATCTTGTCTACTTCTAAGTGCAGGAATTGTCTTATTACCTTACTGGCTTCTGATGTTCTATAATGTTTGGAAAAATGGGGTCCCTACTCACCAGGGGAAAAATGTTTTTTACAAACAGTATTACTGGGCCAGTGGCAAACTTCCTGACCCCTCCCCCCGCTCTGTGTTTTCTGGTGTCCAAAGCATGCTGCTAAAGGAAGTCTATATTGCTACCACTCTGGGGGAAAGTGTTGTGTATAAAGGTAGAGACTGGCACCAAAACTTCATGACACCTATAAAAACAAGGGACTGTTATTGCTCTTTGTGGTGTTAAACGTTTGCTTGATTTTTTTTAAGAGCAGAAGGAGAGTAATATGTTTTGCATAACACAGGACGTAGAATTTGGCGTTTGGGGGATGTAGTTGAGAATTGTTGAGTGACTGTTCTCTTTTGAATGAATGGTACAAATTAAAACACGTCCTCTCTCTGCAGTCCCTAACTGTTGGTTTTTGAGATCACTAAACTAAATGGGGTCCAGAGTTCATTAGAGTGTAAACTATGCCTCTCTGAAATGGCTCTCTAAGTCCGCTTTGCAAACACAGATTGCTTTTGTCTTAACCATGTCATCTAGAGAAGTGCCCTCTTTCTGCTGCCTGCATTTTGTGAACTTCTGAGGAGTAAGGGAAAAAGGGTCAGCAAAAGTGGTGGTCCCAGGACCAAAATGGCCTGAGATACAGGCCCTGTTACCTGCATGCCTGGCGACCTCCCCTCTGCCTCTCTTGTGGACTTCGGTGATTCCCATCATCCATCTACTCCTTAGCTTGAGCAGCTGGCCTCATTTTGAATAATCAGAGGAGTTGGACTGAATACCCCAGGGGAGTCAGACTGGAAGGAGGTGGCCAGGTTGGAGGGCCCTTCTGTGGAAGGGGTTAGAGAGTCCTACTGCTTTGCATGGAGCCCTGCAAAAACCTAGTACCGTTTGTAGAGAAGGAGTTGATTTTCAGCTCATCAGATTGCACTACCACTGAGCCAAATGAGCATAGTCTCATTAGGAGTAATGACCATTTAACTGTATGAATCTGGCTTTTAACCGTCTTTGTTCCTTTGGCCTCAGCATCTCTTTGGGGTCATTGCCAGCGTCCTGCACCTGGGGAACATTCAGTATGAAGAAGATAGTAACGGTCATGCCATCATCACCGACGGCAGCCAAATCAAATGGATCTCAAAGGTATCCCCTCCAGAGAGACAGGAAGCCCCCATTCAGATTTGCAGGCAGGGACCGAAGGTGTTAGGCTTGAAGTGTTACTCCCCTTCCTTTCTATAGATCTGATTTGTGCATGGTAGCCTGTACTGTCCTAGGAGGTAGGTGGCTTTCAAATGCTCTAGAAGGACAACCTCTGCTGTAAGGAACTCTCAATGGCTCTGTGTGCAAAGTCAAGCAAGCAGACACTGCGCTAATCTGGGAATCCTGGAAATATAGAGCAGGAAGAGACCTTGAGAGGTTGACTAGTACAGCTCCCTGCACTGAGGCAGGATCAAATAAACCTAGCCCATCCCTGCCAGGTGTTTGTCTGACCTGTTTTTAAAAATCTCCAGTGATGGGGATACCACAACCTCCCTTGAGAGCCTGTCCCAGAGCTTAACTACCCCCCCAGTTAGAAAGTTTTTTCCTAATATCTAACCTAAATCCTCTCCCTTGCTGCAATTCAAGGCCATAATGACTTGTCCTGCCTTCAATTTTTCTCCACTGTCCTTCATAGATCACCCCATGACCTCTGTACTAAACTGTGAAACACACAATCCTGAAGTTTAAATGTTTTAAACAATTCTTGCTTTCAGCAGAAAGCTGGAATAGTTAAAATCTGTAATGTGCAATAGGCCCCTTGGGTAAAAGTTGAATTAAAACGCTATCGAGGGTATTTACATGACCCTTCTTGTGCACACCTTGTAGCTGGCTGATCCATGCTTTTTATCATGGATGGGCTACACTAAAGGCATTGCTAGAGTATCATTGTTTTTAATAGTGTTTGTCCCTCATTGGCCCCAAGGCGCACACAGTCCATTCCCAGACTTGCATAAGTGACTGCAGTTGGACTGCTGACAGATGTGCACAGTTCTCGTGACAGTGGTACGTCACGTTTTGGCTTATGTGGCTCCTTCGATCCTAGGCACAAAAGGGTCAAATAGCATGTTCATACTGGAGTGGCAGCATCTCTTTGGAATTTCCTTTTGTCAGTAGAAATCCACTGCTTAATGTTAAAGGCAACGAGATGAGAGACTTAATTGGCCGATATCTCCGCCCAGTGACAACCAGAAATGGGCTGTGTGGGATATGTCCTAATAGATAAGCAGCAGTTCAGTCTCCACAAGGTGCCTGCCAAAATACTATGAGGGGAAAAGGGTGACTGACCTCTAATTTGGCAATCATTTTAAATCTGTGCCAGTGAGAAAAATGCTGGAGTTAATAGTCTAATCCCATAGAGATACTGTTGCATCTCAGTTGTCTGGTTCCTTTTCCTTTGGATCTTAATATGAAGGATTCCACCACTTACCTGTGGGTGCAGAGAAATCCAGCTGTTGATTGCCCTGTTCGTTTGGATTTTCAAGAGTGAGTAACAGTGAAGAAGCAGCCCTGGATATCTCATTCCAAACTGATTGTAAGCATAAAATTGCTCTTGTGTCCTAACTGTGGCTCTTTTCTTTGGCAGTTATTGGGTGTCCACTTATCCATTCTACAGGAAGCTCTTACGCACAGGAAGATTGAAGCCAGATCAGAAGAGGTATAAATTAAGCCAGTGTCAGACTCCTCATGGTCTATTAGAAGTCAACACAGTCTAGTGGTAAAACCCCTGCGATAAGGAGCCGGGAAACCGGTTTTTTTTTTCTTGACTATCACAGATTCTCTCAGTAAAGTGGGTGAAGTTTCCTTAATCTCTGACTCTTTCCATCTGCAAAAAGCTGAGAAGAACTGTTACCTTCCTTTGCAAATTTTGGAGATTTTAATTTGAGAAGTGTTGATGCTGGTGTGAGGCTGCCTTCCTGCTGAATGACATGACAAATGATTGGAAAAAAGCCAGGAACAAGGAAGGTTTACAGGCAGCCACACGTCTGAGCCGAATTACCTTCCTTTCTGTAGTCTGGAAAGTGCTTCTTAAGAAACGAGGCTTCATGAGTAGGCACAAGTATTTGTGTAGCGTTTTGTGCAGATTGAAGCTGGTGGAATCAGAATTGATGATGGCTTTTTCCCTTGAAATTTGGCAGAGACTCAAAAGGCAGTGTCCTAATCAATCCTGATAGTATATACACCCCCTTACGTCTGGTGTAAATTGTTCAGCTCGTATATAGATAGATGTTAGCTCCCAAATTAGGAGGTAAAATGGGGCTCAATCCTTACTTTAATCCATGCACTTCACTGTCACTTCTCTTGTGCACTAACATTGAAAGATTTGTAGCTTTTTGTATCTTGTATTTTCACACCAAAGGACGGATGTGGAATATCAAACCTTATTTCAAAACCTTGATTCACAACCTCTTAGACTTCAAATCCATCTCATAATCGTGGGACTGGACCAGTCTAAACTCTGCTACCGGCTAGGACATGTGCAGCTGAGTGGCAGCTGTGCAGGAGTAGTGTGCTAGGACCCAGTCGGGAGACTCCTAGCTGAGGCCCTAGAGCCATAGTTATGCCAGCTATGGTAGAGGGAGTTGTGGCTGATTTCCATTTTGATTTGAAGACCAAATGGTGGCTCACGCTTCAGTACAAATTGGAGACTGTCAGCTGGTAGCCTGCTTTCTAACCCATGCGTGTGAAATGAGTTAGAAATGATTGACTTTGAGCTATCTAATTTATTGTACTTGAGTATTTTTTGCCTGCTTTTTACAGGTCCTAAGTCCCCTGAACATAGACTTGGCATTTTATGCTCGGGACGCAGCAGCAAAGGCAATTTATGGACGGACCTTTACTTGGCTAGTCAACAAAATTAATGGATCTTTAGCCAACAAGGTTGGTTCTCATTCTAGCTAATACTGTGCTCTAAAGAGAAGTATTGTCTCCTTCAGTGAATGGGCAGTACTTCCAGACTGAGACTCTAAGGTTGTGTTTATCCCAGACATCTCAAGTCTGCTAGTTGGGTTCAGGGATTCAAACAGCTGAGAATTGGAGATTCATGGTCTGTGTAATCAGCAGTCACCTCGATGGTGTTTGTTTTTGTGTTTTTTTGGTATCAAATACTAAGGGTATAGCAGTAAGTGACCTGCTTTAAAATTGTCACTCCTAATTGTAAATAAATATGGATCTATATGTGATCACTTTATAGTGGATAAGGAAAAAAATACCACTACTTTTTGTAGGACCTACCCAAACTATGGTTTGTGCTTCTCCTGTTGGACAGGCCAGCAAAACAACATACTATTTTTTGGCCTTTAATGCAGGTGCGAAAACAACTGGAGTAAATAAAAATATGCTAAAATATTAAGCTCTAGAGAAGCCAAGAAAAATGTTTTCCAAATGGCAATAAAACTTATATGGGGAGTAGCCTTGACATCAAGTACTTAGAGAGAGGGGTGACCTTCTGACTAGTTGAAGGAGATCTGTGCTTTGGCAAGCCATTAGGCAGTCATGCCTGGAGCTATTTTAATTGTTCCTGATATATAGCTTTAAAAGGTGAAGAAAGGGGGTGGGCTAGACTAATGATTAATTAGATTAATGATGTAATCTTTGGATTCCTTACTTTAGTGCACAGCTGCTGTAGATACAATGTGTGTTGTGTTATCAGCTAAGAAACCCAGGTCTGAGAGTTCACTTTTAGGCTTTGCGTTAGGGAGACTACAAACTTTCATAGAAAGCTAGGAACACCTAAGAGTCCCCAGCCTGGGTTCCCGTGTCCCACCCGAATATAGACGGCAGTGGCTGTCTGGAACAGCTGGCTGTATGTGATGGCCATCCTGCCAATGTCCATAAGAGGGTGGAAACCACTGGAAGATAATGGGGATTTATTCCAGATTCTCTCCTGCTATTGCTCACAGCCTCTACAAAGCATCTTTAGTCCTGTCTTGGCTTGCTCACCAGAATATCTGATCAGCTGAGCTGCAGAATTGCCTGCCAGAGGGATCCATGCTTTAATGATGCTGCCTTAGCAGTGAGTCTCCCATGACTTCTCGACAGTGTGGGAACAAATCACAGTGATTAAAATCTAGGTGACGGGAACAGTGTGAATGGTACAGAGCAATAGCACCAGTTAGAAATCCACTTTTCCTCATGGAGCATTTAATGGTGTGTTTTGCCAGGACCTCACCAGGAAAACAGTCATCGGGCTCCTTGATATCTATGGGTTTGAAGTGTTTGATACAAACAGGTACGTGCCACTGAAGCTGGGTCAAACTGTGTGCGCGCCAGTGGGGGTCTGCTTTCAACACAATGCGTTGCTGTTGGGGCTTAAGCCTTACCCCAGAAAGGCAAGGAAGGTTTAGTCCCAGCTCCCTTCATCAGTTCTGAGTTGCACCTGATCTCTTGCCTGTGCTGCAGTATGTAGGAGTGACTGGGTAAGTGAACTATCGTGATGGCCTTGACTCATTTGTTTGCTCTAGTTGGCTGATTGTGTTAAAAGTCCGGAATCATTTGGAAGAATGTGTGCATGTAGAACTGTGGTGTGCCACCTTGTTGTGTGAGGCATCTTTCAAAGCCTCCAGGGATGTGAGAGGATGTGACCAGTACCTTCTTTTAGCCAAACACAACTCATTGCCCTGAAACACTTATTCTTGGTCTTTATACGTTCGGCTATAAGGAAGTTGGGATGGAAGTTAGTGATGGGTTACAATGGGTGACAGTTTAGTTCTGAAACACTCAAAAGTTCATCAGCTTCTTTGAGCTTGCTGCCTTGGCAAAAATGAGCTGGGAGTGTCTGAGAAACAGCCCTTCTGGGAAGAATGTTGGTACTTCGTTCTGGAATCTGGATGTTAAGAATTGCAGCCCAGCTGACAACGTGTGCATGTGTGTTAACTGAACTTGATCAAAGCGCTCTTGTTTGGTTTGAGTTTCAGGCAAAGGTTTTGGAAGGGTGGATGGGGAAGGGAGAGTGGAGTGTCTTATCCAGACTGATTCTCCAATTCCCATTAAACATAGGCATTGGTAGGTAGCCTCTCTTGAAAAGTGATACGGGCTGTTTCTATTAAAATATAGTCCTAGTGGGGAAAACAGAAGACCAGCTGTCTGTTATTTCTGTTGTGGGGAGAAGGGTTATAACAGGAATTCTTTTTACACTTGTTTTCTTATGAACCAAGAAGGTCAGCTAGGAATAATTTTCCTTTAAATTAGAGTTTTCTGAGCATCTAATGCACCTCAGATTACTTTTGCTTATTTTATTTTTTCAAAAGTTTTGAACAGTTTTGCATTAATTACTGCAACGAAAAGCTCCAGCAGCTGTTAATCGAGATGACTCTGAAGGCAGAGCAGGAGGAATATGAGCTAGAAGGCATAGAGGTAATTGCTTTTCCCTATTGTGTTCTCTTAGAAAGTTTGCTGTGCACTGATGTTTGTTCCTCTTATTCATCGAGGCATTGTTTTTAAAACTTTCCATTCTAGTTGAAATACCATCATTGAAGGTTGAGAATGGAAAAGGCATAGTGGTCCCACCCTCCCCGTTCCCCTCAGTCAGTGCAGGATTAGTCGACAGTATATTTTCATATTGTCACATTCTTAAAATAATGCTGCTCTTTGGAGACTATTCTATTCTCCCATCTAGTCAGGCCCTCCTCCCATTTGGCAACATGGGATGTGTGGGATAGTCTTGACCTCTGAATGCCCGTTTGAACCCCCAGCCCTTGGTTGAGACCCCCTGTGCTGTGTAAAAGAACGCACTGGAAGCTGTTGCTATACTTGGCCTAGCTTTTTCCCTTTCCTACTTCGATCTCATTACTCCTAGTCATAACCTTTCTATTGCATTAAATCATTCTGGATTCAATTAATTTGTATGCTTTGAAGGAGAATGAGGCAGACCCAGAACTCTTGGCCAGAAACACAAAGACCCTGCAATGAAATGCCTTTGTAGAAATAAAGATCCTTGTAACATAAGAATGGCCATGGGCCAGACCAATGGTCCATCTAGCCCAGTATGCTGGCTTCTGACAGTGGCAGCTACCAGATTTTTGAGGGAATAGAACAAATGGGGAAGTGGCTGGGTCAAGAGCCTCTCCAATTAGTCTTCAATCCTAACTTGGAATTATTTCAGATTGGAGTAGGTAAATTTCTCTGAATTATTTAAAATCAGCCTTCCCTTTCTAATCCCAGTGGGAGCCAATTCCATATTTCAACAACAAGATCATCTGTGACTTGGTTGAAGAGAAACACAAAGGGATAATCTCCATACTGGTAGGAACAAAATTTGTGCCTTATTGTGCAGTGATTCCATATTATTATTACCTTCTAAATAATGTAAGCGCTCAACAGTCCCCAAGATGTAGATATGTGGATGCTCAAGTTCTGTTATCAGACCTTTGCTAT
>ML675640.1:13660069-13696518 GCA_007922155.1 Mesoclemmys tuberculata
TGAGCTGTTCTGAGACGTTCTCCTTGTTCCTCCACCCATTTACCTATCTTTACCCTCAAAAATCCCAACTTGTGGGGGCTGCCCCACTGCACTGGAAGCAGGGGCCGCTCTGAATGAAGCTCTTCCTAGAGCCTGTCAACATCACTAACTGACTTCCAGACAGAAGAGCAGAGAGTTTATCACATGGATGCCAAAGCCAAGTGATTAATACCCTGTAATCCAAGCAGGAGTATCGTTACTGAATCTTAATGCTGGTGTTCCTATTGTAATTAAGTACATGTTCAATCAGAACTCTTCTATACATATCATACTTGCGTGGTATGTGGCTCTCGTGTAGAAAAGCTGAGAATTTAGGAGTTTTTTGGACTCTTAGCAGCTGTAATCAATCTTGACCAGAAATCTCTACCCTTTATCTATGTATTCCTGGGTCTCAGTGCCTAGTGATATTGACTTCCCACCCACCCTCATGTGAAATGGACTATTAACACTATGAAACAAACCAGGAGAGAGGCATACACTTGCAGAGCATGTAAAATTTTCTGCAGAACTTTATTTAATTTTGTAGAATGGAGTTATCAATTTAACAAGGAAGCTAGACAGGTGTGTTGTATGAAACTGAATTCGTTTGTGACTGCAAACCTTAATTATGGTTTCTCATGGTAATGCTGTAGTTGGTAAGCTCCAAGCAATTACCAAGATGCATTATCCTGTAACCAGACTGTACTAAGATAAACAGTCATGAGATGGCAGTTCGTGTTCTGAAAAAAGTTACTTAGCATTTTGTTAACTGTTGCACTCTTATCTGAACAAAAGTAGGTGTGTCCATGCTCAGATTATAGTGGCATTCAAAGATACAGGTGCATTAATATGGTACATTTAATTAGCTCATGATGGCAAGTACATTAGTGTTACATACATTTCCTTAATACACCTCTCTTCCCTAGATTATCTTGCTAAAACAGGGCAACTTGTTGCAAATGTTTCCCTATGCTTTTGTATTAAGGATGGTGTTGATTAAAGCATAGGACTGGAAATCTGTACTGGGAGCAGAACCCAGATATCATGTTTCAGACATCCTGTGTGACTTTGGACAAGTTGCTTATGGCCTGATGTTCCAAACCGCTCTCATTGAAATTAATGGAACTGTGGGTTCATAAACCTTCTGAAAACAAAGCCAGCTTTTCTGTGCATCAGCCCTCAGATAACTACAGTGGTGGGTGCTATTAGAAAACCCTAAAATAAATAGGTAAGCAAAAATCCAAAATGTATAAATGATCAGTTTCAAAACAGTGTTGGGGTCTCTGAGGTCATGTTTAGTCCCTGCTGATGGCAACTTTAGTCTGATTAAGATGCTGCACTGTTTCTTCTTTAAGGATGAAGAATGTTTACGGCCTGGTGAAGCAACAGATTTAAGCTTCCTGGAAAAGCTGGAAGAGAAAGTAGGAGATCATGCCCACTTCCTGACGTATGCACTTATGCTCTGTAACCTACTGTAGAGGAAATGTTTCCCCAGTGTTCTGTCTGAGGATGAATGGTCCTATTTTATACAAAGAAAGGTTCCAATCTAGAAGGCTGCCTGCAATCTACCACTATGATAAAACTGTTAGAATATGACCTGTGATAGGTGCAAGGGGGGAATTCCTGTCCCCTCGGTATCAATAGCCTGCCCATATTTGAGCCCAGCTTATCAATCCTTCTGTGTGCATTTTATATCAAAATCCGTGGCCAGTGGCTTCAAATTGCGCTGACGGCAGTGAGGTACTTAGCACTAGGCAGAACTGAGCCCTAGACATAAGCCCAGCCTCCAAAACTTGAACCTGGAGCCAGATACAAGCTTCTCCAAAGAGAAGAGCCTGTCTCCAAGACGTGTGTGAACCACAAAGGAAAATAACCCAGCTAGAGTCTTCCCAACAAATGTCATTTTAGTAAATAGTTATATTACTGTAGCACCTAATTTTACCGTGTATTATATACTGGAATACTGTATATTACTTCAGCACTAGGATTGGGGCTTAGTTGTAGTAGATGATGCACAACTGCACGTGAAGGCTGGACCCCCCTGATGCTTTGGAGTCCGTAAGAGAAGGCTAACTAAAAACCAATGAGTAGCCATCAGTTCACAGAATTAAGCTTCTGAAATGTTACTTCTAGCTGTGTGAAGCTCAGGACAATTCCTTGTGGAGAGGCAGTAACTCATCTGCCCGCTACCTATCTGTTCCTTAATATCCTACACTCTTTCAGACAAAGATCTTCAAAGATAACTGCTAGAGCCACTCCGTTTTTAAAAAAAGTAATGGGTGTTGGAGGGAAACATCAATGTGAATGCATTTCACTTATGAATAGAATTCTTTGCCATTGTTAAATATTTTTTACAATAATGCCCAGAAATACTAAACTTCCACTGTTTCAGAGTTTCAGTGGTGTCAAGTTTGAATTAGGTATCTGCTATTCATGAAACGCCAATGACTCTCTTTTGTATGTTTAGTGCAAAATTTTGGCGTGTCTTTTCAAACTGAAATAAGGCAGAAGCCAGCTGCCATGCTTATCCCGGCCATGTGGATGAAGCTAACAAAAATGTCTAAACATTTAAATACACTTTGCCACATAAGATTATGGGAACCACCATGATAGTACATGAACCGTTTCAATTGAAATAGGGTCTTCATTATTAGCTGGTTTCTGACCAATTTGCAAAATCTTTCAGAAGGAACTTATCTAGGAAATGTCTATATGGGCCCCAACCCTGCAACCAGATCCGTGCTAATGGATGCCTAACTTGATGTCTGTTCCTGTTTTTGCAACTAATTTTTCTTAGTATGATTGATTCCACCTTTCCCATGAGCTGAAGAAGCTGTTTGGTTTCTTGCTTTTCTTACTGGTTTGTTTGTTTTTGTTTTCTGTAGCCGCAAGCTTGCAGATCAAAAGACACGAAAATCAATTGACTGGGTGGATTTCCGTCTCCTTCACTATGCAGGGGAGGTCACTTACTGTGTAGTAGGTGAGTGTGGACTAGATAACAAGCCAGTAATCTTGAAGGACAGACATTCTAACCGTCTGCACTCTGACATTTGCTTTAGCTTGCGGCATTTAGGCTGGTGGTGGAAAATCTCCCCCCACCCCACCCCCGGATTTGAAAACAATTCTGAAATATACTTTTATGTTAAAGGGCACTCTGCATTTCATTTTTGTTATACTTTGACTATCTTAAATCCCCAAGTCTAAATTTTTGGTAGAAAAAGGCAGTTTAAAAAAAAAAATCAATTCATTCAACTCACCTCACCTCCTAATTCTTTCTTTTTAATTTTCTTCAAAACAACATTCACTGGTTTTTAAAACTTTTTCTTTCAGGATTTCTGGAGAAGAATAATGATCTCCTGTACCGAAACCTAAAAGAGGTAAGACGCTATTGAATCACCTGAATTGTGTTTTCAGGAGGCTTTTTATCTTTAGTTCTGTAAGTATCTGAATTGCTACTACACAGTTTCAGGCATCTGAATGGTCGTTATAGGCTTTGTGGTGTTCTGGAAAGTTCTTGTCAATACAGCCCATCTGTTCGCTTCAGCAGCAGCCTGTGGGAGTAGTGTGCCCATTTAATTCACCCTTGCACATCTCTGTTTCAGGTACTGTGCAAGTCTAAAAATGGCATCATTAAAGAATGTTTTCTTCCATCTGAGCTAGACAACAGGAGACGGCCTGAGACCGTGAGTTTCCTCCCTTACATATAAACCAATAAGGAAGAGCAAAGTAACTTCCAAAATAGCTTGGCTTCTGGAAGTATAATCCCTCTTTCTGAGCATGTTGTTGTCAGTGGAATTCCTCAATAGAGTTAACAGAGGCTGGCATTCTTGAAGGGGAAAAATAAATTCAGTACTGCTGCTTTGATCTCAGCAAGGGTTGTGATACATCTCCTTAGTGGTACTGATTATTTATTCAGTGCCCAAGACTGTGCTAGACGCTTTCCACAGGAAATAAAGATTGCTCAACTCCTAAGACATGCCTGACATGTCTATCATCTTGGCAGATCCCAAGAGTGGTTGGGTTAAGCAAAACCCTCCAGAATTCTCATGTTCAAATGTTTCCAAAATCCTTCAGTGAGGCAGGAAAGCATGTATTTAATTCAGCTTACAACTCAAGGACTGAAGTAATGCTTTACAGTTAATGTCAGTAACTGCACTGTCTTAACTGCATCATTAACAGAGGCCTTCAATGTCTCTGCAGGTTGCAACCCAGTTCAAAAACAGCTTGGCCAGTCTAATAGAAATCCTGATGTCCAAAGAGCCTTCTTACATCCGGTGCATTAAACCTAATGATGGCAAAGAGTCTGGTAAGGGATGGTCTTGTTGTCCTGTATTAATGGGGTGAAGAAGTAGACCCTTGGCTATGGTGTAACTCCTTAAAACACCCTCACAAAGTCCAACACTCGGGCGCTGCCAGATGCAATAAGGGATCCAGTTCAAGAAGCAGCCCTGGAACACTTCACAATGAAAGTGGGGGGGGGGCCTTGTTCTGGCTGCTGAACTTTAGCATTGTTTATACACTAGCCAGTCTACGTATCCTTCCTGTATCACACATCAGCTGCTACTTAGTCCGCACTTTTTCTTCTGATTGACAGCCCTTAGAGTTCAGCCAGCCTTGCTGTGCGGGCTTCGAGTCAGTCACTCCTATACAGCTAGCACTTTGTAGGCTAATTTTTAAACATGGTTTAAATACCCCAACATGCTGCGAGAATCCTCTTCCCTGGTGATGGGGAACGCAGGAGAATGTTTTTAAGCCTCTTAACCCTATCACCCACATGCTCAAAATAGACCTTTTCAGGCTATCGCTGCTCCCTGGTCTGATTCATGCCTTGATGTGGTATATTTTATCTATCTGCCTAATTTCTAACCAGAAGCAAGCAGGAAGGGTGTTCCGCTGGTTGGAATGGGAGACCTGGAGCCAGGACTTCTGGGCTCTGTTCATAGCTTTGGGAGGGAAGGTGGTGAGATGAGGGCAGCGTGAGTCAAGGTTTCTGTTCTTGGTCACACCCTCTGCGACTTAGCTTTGAGCTATATCACTTTCTTTATGTGCGCCTGCTTCCTGACCTACAAAGTGGACACGCTGGTATCTCACGCTAGCATTCTGAGGCTTAATTAACATTTAGGCACATTGGAAACGCATCACAAAGAGCAACAGAATGAAACCTTTACATGGCAAGACAAAGCAAATATTCTGGAAGATGTGTGAGGGGAAGATGACCGACCGTTCATTCGTTGTCCACTCAGTGTTTCAAAGAGCCAGCGCTTACTGCTGAAGCCCCTTCTCTTGGCCAGGGTCTGGGACTTCTGTAGTAATAGGACTGTAGGGCAGTCTGGTGTTTCCCAAAGTCTTCAGACAGTGGTACCAGTTTCCCAGACTAAGACCTTGACTGTATGAGTCAGGGCCCATCCAACACCTCCATGTTCAACTGTATGCATCTATGCCCAGGAGGGAGCTGGGTTTGCTCCAAGCTCTGGTCTAATGACTAGCTTTGACACACAGGCCCACTGGTGCCCTCTGGCGAAGGAGTCATGGTTCTGTAACAGTAGCTGGGGAGAGGCCTGACACACTCTCTACATCTAGCACACGGCTTTCATGGTATTTGTCCATAAAGAATGTCATGCGAGGTCTTAAATGAAAGCCAAGGTCATGCTGGTTATTCATGTCACTGTGAAAAGTGGCACAGACAGTACTGAAGGAGTTGTGTAGAGGTACTGAAAAGACATTCAGAATTGCCTCCAACCAAAGAGGGAAAACCGGTCTCTTCCAGGCAGGAGGTAAGATGTGTATCTGTCACTGTCGTAAGGCAAGCCCCATTTGCACACTGAGTCGACCAGACAGGAGCACACTGTAGAATGAGTGCAGCAGGTTGCCCTGTCTCTGGGAGCAGACAATGAACTTTGAGGACTGTAAGGGGCAGGCAAAAAAACGCATGTATCCTGCACCTGAGGAAGTAAATCAGGAAGCGTGACTTTGTTAGTGAAAACTGGATTCCCCTCCTGCCCTGAAACCACTGTAAGATGTCTGAGTTAGACAGGCTCCCTCAGACAGGAGCTTAGCCTATTAAATTGAGGCTCTAGAAAACATGTCACAATTTTGTGCTGTCCCGTGTGTGTGCATTTATCCTTACTCACTGTCTCTTAAATCTCAATGTTTTTAAGGCAAACTGACGGCTGTTGTCACTGTAACTATAACTCAGTGGTGTGGTGTTAGCCCAGGAGCTGACCCTGAGTTCAGTCCTACGGCTGCTGTGTTCTGTCCCCTCGGGGATAGGAACCTGGCATTTTGGCGAATGGTTAGTGGCTGAGGAAGGCATAGAATGAGAGAGCTTCAAAGGGGCTTGAGGAGTGGGGTGCACCTATTCTTAATCTGCAGGGCAAAGTAAGGGGGGGCCTGTGGGATGGTTTGGGTGGCTAACAGGCTGGTGGTGTCAGGGAGCTGAGACCCAGACAAGGCCAGGCAAGCCTTGCTATTGCTGGAGGCAGGGGTTAACATGGTGACTGAAAGACCCTGCGAAGTGTGTAACTAGCCTACTATTGAGTATGGGCTCCCAAGGGCACACAGCTGACTGGATGGGGGTAGCAAGGGTTCTGGGCCCAGCACTGAGCTGCTGTGCACCTCCTCACTACCATGTGCTAGCCACAGGAGCCTTCAGGATGGTGCTGGGGAGGAAGGATCAGAGAGGATTGTTCAGTGGTTAGGGCGCTAGCCAAGGGCAGGTTTCACTTCCTTTGCTGTCCACAGACTTCCTGTGTGATCTTGGGCAACTCACTTAAGGTAATGTTTTCCAAAAGCACCTGTGTCTTCTTTGAAAATGTGACTTAAGTAGCTCTGAAAGTTGTACCCTCAGCCTCGTTCTGCTTCAGCTCCCAATCTGCGAACTGGGGGTCACAGCCTGTCGCACGGTTCTCGTGAGCAGAAAGACAGTGATGATTGTGCACCGCTCGGAGAAAACAGTTATGGGGGCTGTAAAACAGACCGAGGTGTCTGGCAGTGATGGTGGAGTGCCCTGTGCTGTGATCACACTTTGCCTGCCTGCCATGCTTTGCTAGAGCACTGCGGCATGAAATGCTGCCTTTCCTGACATACGGAGCTGGAGCGCTGCGGCTTGCACCATTGAGAGCACATACAAGTGATTCCTGTCTGTTCACTTTGTAATCCATTCACCACAGGAAAGTTTGATGATGTCCTGATAAGACACCAGGTGAAGTACTTGGGGTTGATGGAGCACTTGCGGGTGAGGCGCGCTGGCTTCGCATACCGGCGAAAGTATGAACTCTTCTTGCAGAGGTAAAGTGAGCTCACTGGAAATGTGGCTGCGCTCTAACAATGTGAAGTGTGGTTAGGTTTCTTAAGATACAAAAAGATCCCTCTGTCTTGATGTTCAGTGTCGCCTCAAACCTCCGGTCTCCAGTGTGCAGGAATGGCCAGGAGTCAGCAGATGACCTGTTGTTGGGTTTGGCTGCTCATCTGGCTTTAAGCTGCTGCTGCTCTGAGCACCATAGAATTAGACACCTCTTTGGGGGAGCCTCAGGATGGATTTAGGTGATCCGGCCTGAAAACTTTGGCTCGGTGTCTTGGATTTACAAAATTTAGGCTGGATCTGTGCAAGAAAAGTTGCCTTTACCAGCACAGTTGTTTGAACAAATTTCATCTCCGTCTGCTGCACATCATCTGCATCCCCTGTAGGCTACATGTTGTCCTCTTTGCTTTCTTTCACCCTTACAGTCTAGTCGTGTTGATATGCTGTATCGCTGATCTTTCTAGGTACAAGTCCCTGTGCCCAGCTACATGGCCTCATTGGCATGGGCCAGCCTCTGAGGGTGTGGAGTTGCTCATAAAGCACATTGGCTACAAGCCTGAAGAATATAAACTAGGAAGGTAAATTCCCTGTTCCCTTGCCACAGTGGGTTACCTTGGTGAGGCAGATAATCCGGTCGGGATCCTGCACCTTTCAGAACTGTTGAAATGGTGGATCTTGATTAATGGGCTGTGTTCTCTCCTCTCTTAGAACCAAAATATTCATTCGTTTCCCGAGGACTCTATTTGCCACAGAAGATGCATTTGAATACAGCAAACATCTGCTAGGTACAGTTCCAGTTGCCTCTTGTCATGCAGAACCTAATAACCCTTTTCCATCTGAATACTTAAAAGAAAAATAATCTGTCCTTCATTCATTTGTGAGAGAATAATAGATGCCAGAAGCACAATGTCACTGGGGGCAATTACCAGGCTCCCAGAAAATGCAAGTTACAGGAACTGGGTAAGGATTTCAGGTCAGACTGATCCTAGGGAGGCTTGAGGTTTTTGAGTTTATATTTGTAAGCTGATACCTGGGCATGCAGTTATCAAGATTGCAAATATGATACTGAGTTTGCGCGCGCACACAACTAGCTGGGGCCCTCTTTAGCTTCTGTGGATGCAGATAACTCAACTGGCATTCAGTTGTGGTAATGGCGTAAATGTGGATGCTAAAATGCACATGCCAGAAAATCTCTGCTGCTTAAACATGGCTCTCGACTTCAACTCCTGGAGAGTGTCCCAAAATGAAGATTTTCTGTGATTAGCACAGTGTTCTAATACACATATAAAGACGACCCAGTCTAACATTATTTACATGGGACGTCCATCCAGGAAGATCTTAAAGTGCATAATGGGGATTGCTTTGCCAGCACTGAGATGCACCAGTTCACAAGCACACAGTAACACTAAGAACCTGTCATTTAAAGCAAGTTTACCACGCACTGCAGGGGTGTAAAAATGCAGTGGCTTATAACAAAGCAGTCAGAACAGAAAGCAGAACAAGCCTCTATAGTTAGGCGTAACTATAGTTATCAGACTGTAGCTTCCGATAAGATGCACCAAGGTGTGAGGTGAGATACATAGTCTGTGTGGCCCTGTGGGGGTTGAAGAGATTGCTCAAGAGGGACTGAAAGGAGCAGACTGCAGGTTCAGAACACAATTCACATTACATGTGTTCTGTTACATCAGCCCTGGAATTCACTCAGAGCCCCTGTGGATGGATAATGCACCCCCCTCCCCTGGAGGAATTGCAGCCCAGGGGGATGCTGGGACAGATGGATTACATCTCCATCTGACTGAGGGCAAGAAACAACTTCCCCTCGAGGCAGGTAATCCTATAACTGCCCATTAAGGGGTTTCTTGCACCTGTCTGAGACATCTGGTAGTAGCTGCTGTTGGAGACAAGTTGATGGAGTAGGTGGACCCTGGTTCTTCTGGTCTGGCTATTCTTGTGTTCTGCTTTTTGCCGGTGGCATTGTATCCCATTGCAGGACTTGCATGCCTTAATTGTTCACAAACTCCCCACCTGTTCCTTCTTAGAGCTGACCCTGCCGCAAGATATTTTACGATCGCATTGGATGCCTTTTCCTTGTGAAGTTAGAAGGGCGTCTCTCATAAATTGCTGAGACTGCATGATACCAAGAAGTGTGTTTTATTTTCAGTTACGAGAATACAGGCCAGATACAAAGGCTGCTTAGGGAAGAGAGAATACAAGAAACAGAAGGAAGCAGGTAAGTTTGATCGTTCCTTAGTGCTGAGTTTTCCAACAGGCGTTTATAACTCCGGAAGTCTAGGATACCGCCTCCCTGCAAACAGTTGCACCTCCAATATCGCCACCCCATCTATGGACGTGTGATTTGTGATTAGCTGCCAAATTACCGTGGGTGACAGCAGCATGGGGGGGAGATTCCTGTACTGTAGATACAAGCACTGTGATCAGTGCTGTGTAATCTCAGCCTCCTCTGCTGTATGTCTGGAATATACCTGGGAATGTCTTAATGCTTCAGGAAAGACGTCTTGCTTGGTTTGCTAGTCAGGAAAAGCAGCTTTGTTGGAACTAGTCCACTGGCTTGTCAGGTTTCTGTCGCTGTGTATGAAGAGGACAGCCGTGCTCTCCAAATGACACTACAAAGAAGAGCGGGTCTGTTCGTTTGTTTAGCTGCATGCTGTTGAGATAAAATCCATCAAGCGCAGTGCACCTGCTGTTGCTTTGCAGCTTAGAACCCCAATTTCCCTACATCCCCTTCAATGGAGCAGCTGTGACACAATACTGATCCAAGGAGTTGTGTGGTACCCTAGGAGAGGCCTGAAGCATTCATGCCTCTTACTAAAGAAACTCTTCCTGACTTCCAGATCAGCAGGGGGTTAGCAGGATTCTGCTGCAAAGGGACTATAAATAGTTCTAAATGTAATCCTATTGACTTGCAGCTATTAAGCTCGAGGCCTGCTGGAGAGGGGCGCTGGCACGCAAAGAGGCCAAGAGGAGAATGTGGGCTGTTGAGACCATCAAAAAGTAGGTTCTGCAGTGAGAAGGTAAAGGACGGGGGGGAATGGGTGCTTGGCACAGGCGTGGACACCCTAGAGTGGCACCTAGCAAGTGTGGTAAGTCTACTCCCGTACAGCTGGTCTGTACCTATGGTGGAATCCCTTCTTATGCCCATTTCTCATCTTCCACACATTATCCATTTGCAAATGTTGCTCTTACCTTGACCATCTTCAAATGGTTATTTCTAGCTTGACCAGAAATCTAGAGCCCTTTCTCATGAATTTTCTGATCCACTTTCACAGGCCAGATATGTTTTTGTGATCCTCAAAGCAAATATTTAGAAATTGCCTACTCTCTGTGCCTTTAAACTGGACTCTTTGCTATCTTTGTAATATTGCTTTGCAATTTAAGATCTGAAGGTCTTAAACTTGTAAGCACAATTTATTGGTGCAGTAAAGATTAATGGCTTCCATGAAATGGAGTATGGGTTTCAAGTGGAATAGACTTATAGTATTTAGTATATTGTAAATCTGAAGCTCCTTGTTAGAGAGAGAGAGAGAAAGCACTGCAGCCAGACTTAGTATACTAAGTATTAGGCATGAATGTTCTGACCTGAGTTACCTTCCGTTCCCAGTCCTTTCTGGATGCCATTTGTAAGTGAGAGTTCTGATTAAGATGTTTCCTGCAGGTTTATAAAAGGCTTCATCAGTCGAAAAAATCCCCTTTGCCCAGAAAACGATGAGTTTGTAAGATTTGTGCAGTACACCTATCTCACAAAGCTCAGAGACCATGTTCCAAAAAACGTCTTGGACAAGAACTGGCTCAAGCCTCCTGCTATCTTGGAAGAGGTGAGGACAGGGTTTGTGATAGTCATACCATTTCAAAGCAATGCTTGTTGTGTAACCTTCCCTTACAGCACTGTCAAGTGACGCTCAGGTGGCACCTAACAGCACTCGTGTCCTGTCTCCTCCAGTGGTATTGTTGAAAACTGTTTACATCTGAAATGCACACTCATTAAACTGAGGTCAGTTACTTACAATAATTAGGGTTGCCAACCTTGTATTTAAAAAATAAGGGACTGTTTTCTTAGCACCCCCAGGCCCCTCCTCCTGATAGGATGATGATTATTAATACTACTAACAATAAGACGTACTCACCTACATTCATCAGGGGTATTTCTTGCTGCTTTTTGCAGCCCCTCAGCGGCTCTGTTGTACAGGGATGAAGAAATAAGGGGCGTCCCTTCTAATAAGGGACTGTTGGCAACCCTACATTACACTGGAAAAATAATAAACCCCACTGCATGTTAAACTTGCAGCACAAATGTGTGTCCTCTTGGATTGCTCTCTCACATTATATCCCACATCTGGACCTTTGCAAGTAAGGCCACACTTGGTGTAAGAACTGGCTGAACTGTTCCGATCATCCCCAAGAGAACACTAAATTTGAGTTTATATTTTTATTGCCATTCTAATCCTTGCTGTGGTGGTGTCAGAATATATCCGATTCTTGAACCATCTGTCTGAGAGTATGAATTGTCATTTTATATAAACATTTTCTATTTTTATATGAAACTCTCCTTTGCTGGATAAACATCTTAGACTCACTTAGATTCAGCGTCAGTAATGCTATTCTGCACTCTCCTGGGTTCTACATCTTCAAAGCACGAACATGAGCCATTCCTCTTGAGAGTGAGCTCATTTTACAGAGGGGTTAAAACCCAACAGGCAGTTTGACATGTCCCAAAGTCATACTTGGGATTGGTGTCAGAGCTGAGACTAAATCTCACAAATGCCAGTTCAGGCTATGCTGCCTCTTCAGCTCCACACTGGCTACATCTGGACACCTGGTGCATGTTCACATTGAAATACATCGTATTTTATGCAGACCTCTGAGATGCTGAAGAAAATCTGCATGAGGAACCTAGTGCGCAAATATTGTCAAGGGATTACAGCTGAGAAGAAAGCACAGGTAATACATGGAGTATGTGTGTTCATGAAGGTATGTGGTAGACCAGTGGCACTCAACCTTTCCAGATTACTGCACCCCTTTCAGGAGTCTGATTTGTCTTGCATATCCCCAAGTTTCACTTCACTTGCTTATGAGCACATGACTACTGAAAAACAGCTTTTTTTCTCATTTGTACCATATAATTATAAAATAAACTGGAATATAAATACTGTACTCTACATTTCTATGTATGGTACATAGAACAGTATACACAAGTCATTGTCTGTATGAAATTGTAGTTTGTATGGATTTCACAAGTGCTTTTTCTGTAGCCTGTTGTAAAACTAGGCATGTATCTAGTTGATGTGCCCCTGGAAGACCTCTGTGTAACCCCAGAGGTACGCATACACCTGGTTGAGAACCATTATGAGATAGGACATTCCATCAGATCAGAGTCCTTTTCTTTTGTGAGTGGTATAAAGCAAAAGTTATTTTAAAAAAAAAGGTAACAATTTTATGTTCATGCTAGCCCAGCCAATGATTACGTCATCCCTTTACAGTAGGAAACTATATACTCATGCTTTTCTTAGGGGGTGGTGTCCCTGACATTCTATTGTGGGGTATTTTAAATACACCTTAAGGTTCTTCCCTGTAGCCCGTGGGAGACCTGCGTAGTATAAATGGAAAGATTTCTCCTCATTTTTCAGATGAACAGTGTTTAAAAAAAAATCTGTCAGGCTGGTTGTCTTAAATCCTTTCAGCAGCAGCACAGGAATAAACTGAACGTGGTGGAAGAAATGCAGCTTTACAGAAAATGCACAGATTGCAGGAGCCCTGCTCGAGGAGCGATACCCTTCACTCTGTCTCTGATCTGGCAAATGGGGAAACTCCCCTGGGAATATAAAGAATTCTTTTTTTTTTAAATAGTTGCAGCAAAAAGTAATAGCAAGTGCCCTTTTCAGAGGGAAGAAGGAAGGCTACCTGCAGAGTATAAACCAGCCCTTTGCAGACACCAGGCTAAGTGAGTATACAACAACAAAACTTCACTCCTCTGCACCTTACCCAGTAAACTCCCATTAATACACTGGGCCACAGATCCTGGGGAAGCTTTGCCCGAATGAGGCCCATGCCACTGAGCACTGTAGGAAGTGTTATTCTGTGTTGACTCAGCACTGAGTTCCAGTGCCATGTGGCTTGTCGTGGATGGGATGCCTAAAGACAGTTTGCTCGAGGAGACCTTTTGACTCAGTGAGTTTCAGTTGTGATGGGAGATGAAAGCTTTGGTTAATAATGGGACACTTTCAGAGAAGAAAGAGAAATTAAAGGAGACTGAATGGAGGCTAGCCCTATATATCCCATCAGAGGATGTACCCCTATGAGATTGAGGCAAGAGATGGATGGATTTGTATAAAATCCCTTGCTCAGTAAATGAGTAACTTTCTGGGACACGTTTCAGTGGAACAGTCTTAGGAGTCCCTCTACGTGAGGCCATAAAACCATGGAATGTTCCATGTCAGAGGTCAGAACACATGTGAGGGAAGCTTAATGAGATTCAGACAACAAATGCAGAGGCTGGATCAGTTCTGACGGATGTGAATGTATGGACCGCATACACTTGAGTACTGTATGGCATATTTTTCTGGTTTGCTTCTTAGGTGAGAGAGACCTAAATCCCAAAGTACTGCAACTAATTCGTGGTGAGAAGATCAAGGTAAGGAGGAGAAATCTGCAATTGAACAGCTTATCAGCAAGCTCTCAGTCTTCAGCCTCCCTCTTAACCAGGTCACTGCCAAGATGTTTAAAAGTGCCAAGGTTAACCTTGTGATCTTCAAAACAGTGTCATATCCAGTTCTAATGGATGGCACATGCCATCAGATAACCAGTGTAGCCAAATACTTTCACAATGGCTAGACCCATTTCTGGGTTATGAGGTCAAGTTAAAAGCCATCCTTGCACTGCTTTTGAGTGTGTTCATACCTAGGAAGCTTGTGAGACGTGAACAATTTAGTGTAATGGCTCCTTTGAAGCCTTCATGGGGAAAAAATAGTTCATTGATCCAATGGTATGTTGGGTGTCCTCATGGGGCTTATTGACCTAACACATAAACAGCATCTTTGGGTTCAGATTGGTTCTGTTTTGAGAATCCCTGGAGATTGAGTGGGAATTCAGTGCTTAGGAATCAGCACTGCTTTCTTTCCCTGTGGCAGCGGAACGATGTAAACCCAGCAACGTGATGCCCCATACTTGTGATGCCTCTGCCAGTATATAATTGATAGTTAAACTGCAGATGCATCTAGTGTACTCTTCCATTGTTATCCCATAAAGCCAGGAGGGCTGTATAAAAAACTGAATAAACTGTTTCCCACATCTTGTGATCTGCCCCCACTCGTAGCCAAACCTCCCGCCCTCAATTTCAGAGTTTAAAGAAATAAGCTTGCTCTACTTCCAGATTATTGGAAGCAGGAGAAGGCAGTAACACCCTAAATCTTGTCTTATGTGAAGTCCCCAGAATTTCAGGCCAATGTTGCTTGTTTCCTGAGTGGTCAGAACCTAAGCTTGGTGGGAGCTGCTAATGTTAACGTTGTTGTTTCAGTACGTGACCCCAGTGGTAAAGTACGACAGGAACGGGTTTAAAGCACGGGAACGGCAACTTGTTCTGACCCAGTCGGCGGCTTATGTGGTGGAAATGGCCAAGATCAAACAGAAAATAGACTATGCGACTCTCAAAGGTAACTGTCTAAGTCAGTCTAGTTCTTTCAGAGGTCATCGAGGTGTTGGCAAAGGGGTGGAATGTGAAGCGAACGAGGGTTTTACCCTCTTGCCAATTCCTCCTCCCCTCCATCTTTCCAATCCCCCTTGCCTGCTATTTACTTGAGGGATTAAATCCCTTAAATGTCTTGGTGGTTTTAAAAAAGATGTTTTGAGGGTTATAGCTTCACTTTCTTCCTGCTGACTCGCTGTAGGATGACCACAGTTTATCAGATAATGCAGTGATCTCATGTGACCATGTGCCTGATTATCTGAAACTAGACACTTTTCTACACAGCCCTACCGTATAGGTCTTTTTCCTTTTAAAGTCCTTGTCCAAAGGCTTCAGTTCGGGCTGATTACTCATTTTGGGGGGCTAATAACTATATACTGTTACTCCTCTTATTTGAGACAACCACCTTGATTCTCCATTACTGGAACTAACAAGCATCTCTTGGAGAAGAACCTTGTTAATGACCTTGGAAACCAGACCTCATTTGGTCAACAGAAATGTCCGTTCTGATTGCACAGATCCTTTGCTTTTAGAAAACCACTCTATGTATATGCTGAATGCAGGTTTATTCAAGGCTGAGGAACGACATTTGTTTAATTGGCATCAAATAGTACATAAAGCAAAAGGGATTCGGGTACTAGATTCTTCAGAGGAAATAAGAATTTCCAAACACATCCCTAAAGTGCAATCATTTGATGCACATGTCCATGTAACTGGCATAATTCGGAAAGGGATGGCTGCACATTCAAGGTGTGTGCTTCATTTTCTGGTTTTTTTGTTTTTTTTTAAAAAAACCCATTCTGGCAAAATAGTGGAATTTGTTGGTGGGGAGGAGGTTATACACCAAAAAATCTTTTATGTCTAGGTAACAGAACATTTTCAAAATTAACTGATTCCATATTTTGGGAATTAAAATGGGGGGAAATGAAGCATTGTAGGACTTGGTGTTGATGCTTCTGGTTCTCAGTTGCTGTTAGAGCAAAGGTTTCTGGGAGCTGGTAAACAAGGAGAGCAGGTTTTCTTCAGACCTGAAAAGATACAAATTCAATGTACTATCTTTACTTTTCTCCAAACAAGCCACAGCTTGAGGTCGCTGACTGTAAACAAAACGACTGCCCTTCGCCCAAGAGGACCATGTGTTCTATGGTTCTCTGGAAGCGGCTCGGTTTCTCTAACTCTTGTGTTCCTTTTTAAGGTATTTCTACCAGCAATCTCAGTGATGGGCTCTTAGCCATCCACGTCCCAGAGGACAGCAAACAGAAGGTAAATTACCGTGAAGCTCCCAGCAACCCTGGTGAATGTGAAACCTCTTCCTGTGAAACAGTGAAATTACCACAAATACCAAATGAACGAGGGGCAGCCTCTTTACACAGGATCTCTTGTTTGGGAGGAAAAAAACACACAAGCTGTTACTGTAATTAGGAAGTATATGGTAGCTGTTTCTGATGCCAATGCTATGGAATTGTCAGAGTATTTCCCTACATTCAGGAATGTTGTCCAGCTTAACTGCTGATCTCAGATGAAAAGCTCTTCACCCTTGTGCCTAAGAATGTTGAATTATTTTGTTCCCATTTCTGCTTTTAGGGAGATGCGATCCTTCAGTGCGAGCACATCTTTGAGACCGTCACGAAGCTCTGCATGCTGGCCAATAAGCAGAATTCTGTCAAAGTTGTTCAGGGAAGGTAACACTACTTGTTCTCTTGGCTGCCCTTCATGGTGATGTGGCACTGAGATCTATCATTCAGTCAACCAAAAGTCTTTTGACCCAGGCACTTCACACCTGCCTAATAATGCCATGTGCTTACATCGTCAAAGGGCAGGATTTGGCTCTTCAGTTTATTAGGAGAGTAATCTGGAGCTTGGAGTTAGTTTTCAGGTAGTTTCATAAACCGTGTCCACAGCAGCAGCTGCTATAGTGACTTCTTTGCAGGTTTAGTTAATGTAGGTGAAGTAGGTTGAACATACAAAGCGCTATACAAGTGTACTACGTATGTACTGTATTAGTGCTAGAGTGAATGATACGGCTCTGTAGTAAAGACGGGCTCCAGCATGTCTGTGTGGCTGAACATAAATCAGCTGTGTCTATTACTTATGAAATTAAAAGCGGTTTTATGGCTTTTTAAATGCAGTCTTTTTCAAACACAACTGCTTGCTGCCATGGGAACGAGTCTGAGATTGTTTGATTGTCGTGTAATCTTCTGGGTGATCTTCATTTTAACTGAACATACTGCAAAGACAAGATCATGGAGGAGCCTTAAATGCCAGCAGCGTAAGGGCTGGATTTTCTTTAAACTGAGCTGTGCCAATGGATAGCCAGAGTATGCCGGTCAGGTCACTCCAGAAAAATGCTGCTTTCAACTAGACAAGGAGCAGGTTGTGGAGACACTAAAATCTGAACACGGAGAAGAGGCAGTTACTTCCAGATAACACTGGATTGCGTAACTGTACCACTCAGTCTGTATCCATCTCCTGAAAGTCCACAAAGTCCATCAATCCTAGAGGGAAACCAATGGAATGCAAGTGTGTGCAATGGGTGTGTTCCTGGACTTTCTCTTCCGCTGGCCACTATTGCAATGTTTGTAATGAAATACAGCATTTACGCTTGTCCGGACCGTCCCGGCCCAGCGTGCTGGCTAACTTAGCGCGCTGACTTCCCTTCCCTTTACTAGTCAGTGTGTTCCGGTCGTCAGACTGCTGTTCTGGCTCAATTGCACATGTTCAGTTGTTCAGAGAATTTACCTAAGCCTGAGGGGTTTTGAACTATTCACCTAGTGAGATCTGCATCGGGAACAAAGAGAGGAGCTTGCGAGTAAAGCCTATTGTAAGGAAAGCCTGTAACACGTAATACACATTTGTGTACTTGCAGCCTCTGGCTTCGCCTCAGGCGCATAACAAGTAACATGTGTTCGTGTGTTTGCAGCCTTCAGTTTCACATCAGTTCTGGGAAAGAAGGGACGATAGCTTTCACAACGGGGCAGGAGCCTCAGATCTACAAAGCCAAAAATGGACACCTAACAGTGGTAAGACCTAGTTTAAGAACTAGAATTCAAAGTTACTTTGGACTCTAAGACTTACATAGGTGACGTAAGTGAGCAGAGACTGCCTCGTTCATTTGAAAACAGGACCTATCACCGCCTCTCTTCCAGAACAGACTCTAATTGTGTGACTGCCTCATCTTACTCCATAGAGCTGCACTCTGTGCCTTGAGTTAACCTACTCACCTTGGTTGCACATTCTTTCTGGTGCCGCCTCCTGTGTGTATCTGCAGATACAAACTGGAATGAGGGGGGTGACTAGATTCTCTTCTGGCTTCAGCAGCAACAGAAGTGAGAGCCTGCCAATGTAGCTAGGCTTTCTGACCTCAGCTCAGGCTTGTGACATTGGTGGTTTGGAAAAAAATAAGCAAACGTTGTGGGTTCCCTGAGAAAGCAAGAACCTCCGTCCCTTGGGCAATTACTTTCCAGAGCACAACTAGGCCTTTAAGGCACTATCTGAAGTGGCTTAGCAGAGCCTGGTGGATAAATCCTGCCTCACTGTCTGGCTATAGCAGGTAATAGGGACTCACTTCTCCCTCTAGATAGTATTTGGGTAGGAGGAGCAGGAGGGGCTTTTCCTACACCAATCAATGTCTCCTGGGTACCAGATAGTAAATGAACACTACTGGATGGAGATCCAATGAAAGGCAGGAGTGTCTCTCAGATGCTGTTTCAAAAGCAATGACGTTAAGTAACACATTAACATTGTTAATTCACATTAGTGTGCAATTCAGCAGCAGTCGAGGGGAGTTAAGCGAGCTGCATGGAGTAGCTTGTGTAACTTACGTTGACCACCTCAGTCCACTTCTGTGCGCTGTCTCCGCCATACTGTGCCAATGGGAAATGTGTACCTGTTGATGCAGTGCTAGGCTTTTTGGGGATGTTTTAATACATCGACTTCCACTCCATCGATCCGGATAAATTGATCTGACGGCGGCGAATTTGCTGCTGTCAGTATGTAGGAACCCTCAGTTAATTTAAAGCTGAAAGGTGGCATTAGGTATGTCCCTTTCCGCCATTAGAAGTAATGGTCTCTGGCTATTAACGGTTTGTTCAGCCATAACTAAATCACCTGGTGCATCACTTGGCTTTTCTTGCTGCTCCTCAGGTGCATGTAGCATATGGTGCTTCCTGTCCTAGCCTTTACGGAAGTGCCCTGTCCATGCTGATAATTACAGTACAGCCACTTTAGACTGTCCTTCCACCTGGCCCTCACCAAGGCTGGAATGGCAGACCTGGAATAAAATAACTGACTCCTTCCTTCTATCACAGGTGTCAGCCAGAATAAAGTCCTGATGGTGAACAGGAATTACTGGTTCTGCTTCTCACCATCTTTGCTCATAACAGTAAGGAACCTCCTGGATGCACTGACATCTTCCAGCTGAAAGCTTTCTGCTGCCATAGGACTGTTGTGGTTTGAATTCACCTGCATCGTTTTGGTTTTTTAAACTCAAGTTTATACTCCGCACTAGCTAACTACGTTCCAGGGTATTGCTGTCCCATTCCAATTGATGCAGACTCTAGTCATGCACTAAAACGAAATCTGACAAATCTGTTTAACCCAAGAGTTGAAATTCTCTCTCATGAAAAATGGCTGAACATTATGTACCCAGTAAGTTAAGGCTACGATCTTAACTGTCCAGGAAAGACTTTCAGAGCAAAAATAAAAGGGGGCTGCCCCAGAGCAGAGGTCAACGAGCAAGTCATTGTACTACACAGCAGTAATGTAGAAGGCTGAGATTTCAAAGCCAGCATAGTTACACTTCGCCCTGATGCACCAGGGACGAAGTGGGCAGAGTGAGTGTGTGCTCTGAACACACACAATAAGGCTGGCAACACATTCTCTTCACTTCACTCAGTACCAGAGGAGGTTGCTGAATGGGAAACCTCCATTCACCCAGCTTTTCTGGCGAGTGAGTGTCTGTAGTAGACAGAAGTCTTGGAGTCATTCTTCATGCCTATTATATTAAATGGTTACACAGAGTGCATTGTGAGTATGAGGCACTGGAACTAGTAATGAAATGAAAATAAAAATTGGGGGGGAAAAAAGAGTCTTTGAATTGAGCTGAACTAGAGAGGATCTGTTTCTGAACAAGGCACAATCCCTTGGCTGCTTGCACAGTCTTCAACTGTCTCCTCTCCCTAAAACCAAATTACCTTCTCTAATTGCCTGGAAAGCAAATTCTTTAGAGCAGTGGTTTTCCACTGGGGGGGATGCAGACTAAGATTTCCAAAGGGGCCAGCAAATGAGGAAAGGCTGAAAACTGCACTAGAGGGAATGAATTTGGCGGCTGGCTGCACTGGTGGTTGGCCCTGCACAGTCAGGACACTCTTCCAGCTGTGTGTGTGGGGGAGGGAATGCTCCCTGCCCATGCTTTGCACCTGTGTGTATACACTACTTCTCTTGCTCCATTTAAAGTAGAGGATGCTAAGATCTGCTTGGGATGGATTCAAGCCACAGACAGCATGCCCTTGACCTGGTGCTTTAATTCCTGCTGCTTCTGCTGAAGGGGGAAGAATCCTGGCAGCTGGATTAACTTGCTTTTCAACTACAATCAACATCAGAAGGTAAAACTATCCACGGCTGGGGAGTACAGAACATGATTCATCGCCCCCTAAGAAAGCACTTGCTACATGAGCCAGCCAGATGTGATGGTGAGGGACCGTTTTAAGAAGCAACCACCACGGATGTAAATATGAAACGTTAATTTATTTTCCATATAGTCAAAACCAACACAACGTACGTACTGCATAAACAACCAGATATAAGAATCCAGCTTAAGCTTTTTGTGCATAGCTACACGAAGTTGATGAGGTTTTGATTGTACAAAGCAGATGAGAGCTCACAAGTGCCATACTTTGTGCTCTATTCTGGGGGCTGCACTGGCTCCGTGAACGGTTTTAAGATTAAAAACAAAGTGCAGCGCGGGGCAGCTTTGAGCTTTGCTGCGTTACCTGACAAGGCAGTGCCATGAATAACATGCTCAGTTGCACTCTGCTGTCAGTATCGCTGCTTGCATTGCATGTTGGAAACAATGACACGTGGCCACGTGACTGTTACACTTTCACTTGCTCTCTTGCAGCTGCTGGTTGATAAGATATTGCTTTTCACTAAATGGGGGTGACCTTAGCTACATAAAAACTGTCACTCCTCATGGAAACTAGAGGCAAAGACTTTCTGTATGACGCCTTGGCCTTGATGAGGCTGCTAAAAGAACAGCTCGTTATTTAAAAAAGTATACTCCAGCTGATCCTGAGAGCCTGTAACTTAGTGAAACTATCACAAGCCAGCTGCTTTGTCAGGGAGATCTATTTGAAGCTTGCACTGAGGTGGCTGTCAGTGTGCGTAAAGTATGCCAAAGTGTGGGCTAACAGCTAAGGGGTTCAATTCAAGGCTTCCACTACAATCTTAAAGGCTCTTTCCACTGGGTTCAGGGCCTGGCTGGTGGTTTAATATTTTTGCAACACAAGCAGGGTAGAAGTTTCAACAAAGAGCCTTATCTACTAAGCTCTGTATGACAGAGGATGCTTTGTTGCACTCTGCTGCATGAAGAAAGCCCTCCGAGGTCATGGCACCCATGGAGGCAATGAGCTGTGGTCCCCCTCTGTAACTCCAGTCAGACCTGATCTCGCACAGCACACTATTTTCTATCAGGCACAAGACAATGGTATGTTTGTATTGTATCACTAAGGCAATTAAAGGGCTAAACCAGGAATGGACTGAACTGCTGTCCCAGTCATTCATGCCTTCCTTCTAACATTGTTTCTTTTAAAAAGAACCTCTCTGCTTAAGCTGTGTTCATATAGCTTAAATGCTCTCTGGGAGGGGACAATGCCACCTTACTTTTTAGTTTAATTAAAAATGGCTGCTTTAAGAAGGCTGTACAGTTTAAGAAGGGGGGAGAAGCTTCCCAGAAACATCAAGGGCTAGAAATCTGAGCTGCTAAGCTCAAACTATAACCAAGATGGGCTTGTGTATTCCCATCCTCTCTAGGCTCATCACACTAGAAATGGAAATGCAGGTACCACTACAGCTTCCTGCATCAGACAGAAGCTACCTGTACCATGGAAACATAGCTGGCTTGGTATGAAAGCACTAGCAAATACAGATTAGAGCCCCCCATAGAAAATGTAGATGTCCCATCACTCCTACACAACTGACTAGTCTCCCACTAGCGAGGAGACTAGGACCTAGCCTGCTCTCATGCTAAACACAGCAGGCCTGCAGGAGTGGTGGGCTGTTACTAAACAAGGCAGAACTAACTTCTTGAACACCCAATCTCAAAGTGCAGAGTATTGGAAGTACAGAACTGTTCAGTTCACAAAGGGGGGAGGCTTTCCAATGCTGGGGGGGGCAACTTCCTTGCCCGTGACAAGATGTCTAGAAATCAGTTTTTATGCACACAGCAAATGGTTTCTCACTGAGTAAAGATTTGAGACGAAAATCAATAGCCTAGCTTAAACACTGGCCTCTAGAAGGGCTTCTCAAATGCAAGACAAGGGGAGGTGTTATTGCCATAGCTACATACAATGCACTGTTCTTATTGAACTTTCAGCCCACATCTGTCAGTTACACACACTGATCATTCAAGATGCTAAGCTGACTTTGGTTTGAAACTAGTTTTACCACTGTGGTCTCCACATAAAACTTTACAACTACTAGACAGTTAACATTTGAGGGTCCAGGAGAGAGGCACTATGTGAGTGAATCATCTTTGGCTGACAGGCAGTTGCCTCTTAAAAGCAGTTTTCTCCCTTGTTTTTCTAGGCTTGAAGTTTAAGCTACACAATTGTGACGTACCAGTGAATAAATAGGTCAATTTTGATTTGACAGTCCCCAGAAGCAGGCCTAGGTAAGCCTTTACAGCATGCCTACAAAATATCCATTTAGAGGAGCAATATGAGACTAAGTAAGCTAGTAATGCCTTTGGTATTTAAAACTAATATTCCTCTGGCAACTGTTGAGTGACATGGCATCCGTTCTACTCTAGACAATTCTACTACCGTCATTCACTGTATAACCATTGCATTCATCAGACTTCCGGCGAGCTACACTGCTGGAATTGGACACCCTGTCATGCAGGATGGCATCATCCACTCTCCAACAGAAGCTGTAAGAAACTACAACCAGAACATGAGTGACAACCTGCTCTTGGCAAAGCTCATTCAAATTCCTGAAGCAGGAGCTTTTATATTCCTGCCAAAGCTTGTTCATATTAACTAACTCTGGCTCTTATTTTTAGTAGTGTCCAATTCCACTGAATGACATGAACTGCCATCGTTTCTCCTTGACTCCCTACTATGCAACAAGAGCTGAGGCGGTAGATAAAACATTAGTTGCAACAGAAGAGCAAACTGCAAGTGAGGGTCGATATAGCGTACTATCGCTTAACCATTCTCTTCCAGGTGGTCTAGAGATTGTAAAGAATAGCTGGCACTACAGACACAAAGGTATAGCCACTCCCTTCTGCCCATAGCCTCACCCAATAGCAGGGGAGCAAAGCTCCTGTATCATAAAACTCAAGCCATGCGCCAATGCCTCTATGGCAGTCTAGGACTCCATGCTAGAGTTAGAAGGTAGCTGTAAAGAAAAAGCATGTGTTGATTTAGGAGATGGGGCAAAAACCATCTAGCATGAATGTTCAAGTTATAATCTGGATTTAAGAGGAAATTTTAAGGTGTGACTAAGTGTGGCAGATACCCATGGACCCCCAAGGCAAAATGTTATGAAAGCATAGCTTGTTCCTCACCAACCATTCACATAGACAGGGAAATATCTCCCAGCCTTGAACCACACCCTAAAAAATCTGAGGGTTCTCTACTCTGCCCTGGCCTACTAGTTTCAGTGAACCATTACCAGTAAGCTCCAGGGGGATGCCCTGTTAGGCTTTAACCTGCTCACTTTAAAATTTTCTGAACCTTAAACTAGTCTGAGTAGCTGCTCGCCCTAACTAACTAAACCCAAGTCCCTGCCAAGTCTGAAGTGTCTTTCAAACCAGGCTGAGCTACCTCTGTAGGAAAGTCAGAGTCCACAGAAGCTTGTCTTCTGAAAGCTAGGCTGAAGCTATCTTAAGGAGCCAAATAGGAGAAGAGTGGAGACAAGTGCTGAAGCAGAGGGGGGTCATTTCTTTAGCATCACTGTGGCACAGAATAGCATCTCATGTACATTAGGTTCAGGTGGGGTGGAGTAAAGAGGGGGCTGTAGAGAAGGGGGGCAGCTCTTTGAAAATCCTAGAGAAAGTGCAGAATAAATACTAAAAGGCAGAAGGAAGTCAACACTCCTCACCATAAGCCAGCAGGATGAAGTGCTGAAAATTCAGATCCATTATCCCAAAATGCGTTGACCTGACCCTACCGCCTTTGTTCCCTCAGTAGATCTACTTCATGTTCAATACCCAAAAAATCATCTAGTCTGGTACAAAATGTAATTTGAGACTTCACTGAATATAAATAAATTGCCTGGTCATCAACCGTAAATAATGGAGCAGGCCAGGTCAGAGCTTTCCCAAGGGGGCTGTGCAGTTTGCAGCTGTCATGCTTCACTGATGAAGATGTGCCCTGTCATCTGGACGCTTAATATGAATCCTTCGCACACGCTCAATGCGGTCCCGCTCCTCGTCCTCATCCAGGTGATGAGAGCGGCCTGCTGCCCCTCCCGTAGCCTCCAGGAGTGCATTGTCAGGTCCTCGTCCATCCTGAGCCTCATAAAGCAAAATGTTCAGTGTTTCTTCATAAATTCGAGCTTCTGGGAACTCCACCTGTGTGCCCAAAACAGCTAGATTAGGTGAAGCAAAATCAATTTTACTCATCACAGGTGCTCTTAAACTTCAGCCTAGCCCTCTACATTTTAATCTACCCTGTGGGATTTTAGAAATCCTCTGCATTAGGCTTTGGTGGTGGAAGAACTCTGCAGGAAGTGTGAAATCTTGCAAAGAAAAAGTTACAAGATATTAAGAACTCTTCAAGATCTAGGTTTCTGTGATCCACCTGCCAGCTTTCAATCTCAGATATCCAATAGCCACTGTTTTCAGACATCAGCTATTACCCTCGAGGCAGCTGTAACGACGTTCCTTCTGGGCAAGGTAAGATTGTACGTGAACAGAATATTTGATTTTCACGAAGAATCTCTATACCATTAAATAAGTGAACCTGGGGGAGTGCATGAGTGGGTTCAAAGATGAGAGCTTGAATTTATTTGTATTGTGGTAAGCAATGCACAGACATCAGACCATCACTGACCCACAGTATTTGTGATTTAACTTTGACTGTCTTCTGCCCTCTCCTCTTTAGAAGGTATTGTGGGTGCTATTAGAGCAGGGGTGGGCAAAGGTTTTGGCTTGAGGGCCACAGCTGGATATGAAACTGCATGGCAGGCCACGTGGTGGGAGGGGGAGCGGCCACCACACTCCAGCCAAGGCACTGCTGAGCCCATGGAGGGAAGAGCAGCACCACACTCCGGCCAGGCCCCGCTGGAGGGCTTGATGAAAAGCTCATCCAGGCCGTATGCCGCCTGTGGGCCATACCTTGCCCACCCCTGTATTAAAGGGAGGCATTAAGCAGAAGTCGGTACATTACTCTCACAGCAGCTGGATCAGCAACAAGGTAGCATTAGTGAGTTTTACCCCTACCTTTGTCTGTTTCTTCTCAGTAGCATAGACAATGGAGGTGCAACAGACTTCAGCAATCTTACGCCCCTGTCCGTAGAAAGACCAGCAGCAAATCTCATCTCCTATCACATCCTTTATAAAGAGGACTCTGCCGTTAAACCGCAACGACAGCTTATCGAACAGCTCGATGTTCTTCAGCATGTTGTCATCAGAATTACTGGGAGAGAACAGGGCATCAGTCCAACAGCGTTAATGCCATGCAGGAGAAATGTCAATAGCTATGGCAAGTCAGGCAGCTAGCAGCCGGAGGCCTAGATATCCTGCCTCCATTGCTTTACTGCACCAGCCATCAAGGCTGTGCTTGGACTTGAGCGCTGGGACTGTTTCATAGCACTCGCTCGCACACTGCATTAGGAGGGAGCGCCCGCAGCTGAAGGGCAGCTGGCCTTCACCAGAGAAGGTGCAGGGTTTAACAGCGTCAGTGAGTAACCGCATCAGAACCCACCCCCCCAGTAGCCGATTATCTCAGCTGAAGTTCAGCATTAGCTGCACTGTGCCAGTGCTAAGAGGAGACCGATAAAGTCACGTATGTGGACAAGATCCCAGCCTCTGCGATGGCCGCAGCTGCCAACTGTACAAGGGCACAGGGAAACCGTACAGGCCATATTTGGTATTAAACAGGCAGCTCTTTACAGCTGAAGGGGAATGCTTCACGGCTTTCCAGTGGGAAGAGGATCTATTTCTAACCCACATTAGCAGTGACCCACAAACTGAGCAGGAAAAGTGCTTGCTGCATACGTCAGCAAACTCTCAGGAAAGAAAAGCCTATTCTCCTTGACTCTGGTTTTAGATAGTTAATTTCCACTTGAAACTACTTTTAATAACTGAAAAGGGAAGTGGTTTTACCTGGTGTAGGAATATTTGTTGTTGCTTCTGTTGTACAGCAACTTTACTGCTGGCTGGAAAAAAATACAGAAAGCCCAATTAGAGCACTTAACTGGCTCTGGTACAGCTGGAGCGTCGCTCCACACAAGCCCCTGGGGCAGAGAAGGGGGTAATATGGAGAGAGGGCTGTGCGTACAGCCTGTGGGGGGCAGTGATTTTGGGGCTGGCGGGGCAGCCCTGCAGGCAGATTTCTTTGTCCCCAGGACAGGTAACCACAAGCTTCCTTTGCTGTGTGCCTTAACTCTTGTCTTCCTTGAGCTGGGGTGACCAGTGCCAATTCCTTGCCAGTCCCCTCTGCCTCGGCTGAGGCCATCAGTCAATGGCTGCTGGGCAGGCAGGTTTTTGAGGGGTTTTGTGAGAGGAGAGTGTCTACCTGTCTTCCAGGAACCGGAGCCACTAACACTTCATGTAAGGCAAACAGGAGGCACTAGGGGGCTGGTAAGACAGGTGACAGGGTCTATGGCCCCACTCTTGATCCCCTAACCTATCCTCTCTCCCGCCTTTATTTTAATACGTCAGGCAGAGAAGGCCCCTCCTGTGAGATGCGTTTAAAGACCTAGCTGAAAAGCTGTTTAACGTCTAATGAAATTAGCTGGCAAATTAATGCAAGCTAACAGCCCGGGCCCTGCATCTGCAGAGTTCTGAAAATTACTGTGCCCGTTGCGAAGTGTCAGCCGTCACTGGCTGGGGAGCTGATACCTGGCTGTGGTCCGGGGAGCGTGCAAACTTTCCCCAGGGCTCAAGCACAGCCTCCTCCCTCTTACCTTGTTGGATGTTGCTATAAGTTTTTGCTCCTCTTTGGAGGACGTGATGACCGGGACTTTGCAGAATGGCTCATACGCATCTTTGTTCTGCTGAAACAAGACAATCCGTTACATGCGGCACGTGACCGGAAGCCTGAGAACAAAACACAGTGGGCCCTCAGGCCTTCTCACACCAAAGGCTGTGGTTAGCCACAGCAATGCAGGTGGGTGCAGCGGCTCATCTTCTGAGCCAGCAGGACTCGACAGAGCAGTGAGCTGACCCCATGAGACAACTATACTCCTGTGTGTCAGCAGGCTGGGGTACGGGGACGTTACCTGCTCCCCCTTCTTACACTGGTTACAAGAACAGCTGCTGAGAGGTGCTTTGGAGAGTCCGGGCTCTGCCCCCAGTGCCTGAGGCCCCACATTTTAATTGAAAAAAGGCTCCTTGCTCCTTTATGGGAAAAGGTGAGCCGAGCATAACTGCTGTAATGACGCCTGCTTCAGTCTGCGGGGAGCCGGGCACAGAGTTGCTAACGGCCTCATGTATCTCAAAAGATTTAACTCCAAGACCCATTGCTCCAGTGACCCCTGGAGAAGACTTCATGTGAGGCAGGAAGATATGAGTGCAGAAGGCCGTAAGCTGCCACTCAATGGCTGCTGCTCCTGGGGCAGCAAAGTACTTTCTGCCTCTGACTACACCTCTGTGCCAACCGCACTCGGAGGGTGGTGGGGGTCACAGAATCGTATACCGGTGATGCGTGAACAGGAAAGAACCCAACCTGACATTTGGATCCCAGGGTGGTTTGTGGTGCTGGCAGTTTCAACCATCTTGATTTGTAAGCTAAGCAGATCTGATCTGACATGTACGCACCCCTGGGACCCCAGGGCGCTAGGCTTAAAGTTCCTTATACCTTGTCCAAAAAATACTTGATCTTGCCTAGCCCTCTACAGCTATCCACGTGCAAGCCAAGGGACAGAGGCTGATTTCTCAATGCTCCAGGACAGAGCAGGAAGTGATGAGCTGAAGTGGAGATTAATCACAGGAAACACTCTGACGACATAAGGAAAGGCTGGCTGACGGAACAAGCTCATAGCAGCTGACTGGTGACTCACTAGCTCCACGATCAAGACTGCACACCTACCTGCAGAGCTGCCTGGCACTCCTCCACTAGACCCTGCACCAGGTAATACTTCGCTTCAGCCAGCAGCTCTTCAATCTCTCTCCGGCTCTCGGGGAGAGGCACAGCCCCATCACGCAGGTAATTTAATACTGTCCCAAAGTGTTTACCGCAGCGGTCGATCAAAATCCAGCCTGAGGAGGGATAAAGCAAGGTACGACTGAACAGCGGGAAGGGAAAGATTTAAGCCCAACATCCACGCCCTCCCTCTTCCCAGCCCATCTGGCAGAACGTGATGTAACACACTGCAGGTCTGCACAGAGGAGCCTCTCCATGGAACATTGCCTCACGCTTGTCTAGAAGCGTGTGCACTGAGTACATCCGCCCAAGGCGCTCAAATCCCCCATCTCTCTGCTGGAGCTGGCAACTGGAACAGCAGCAGGCTGTACTGTTGGAGGGAATGCGCTGTGTGCCCGTCTCCCCCTCACATTCCTTCAAGTGCAGGTGGTGGAGGGAGGCTGTAGGAAGCTCACTGTTTCTTTCAGCTCCCAAACCACTGACCAAGGGGTAGCTGAAGTGGTAGCAAAACAAACACTCCCCAACATCACACTGAATTCACCTGTTCCTGGAATCCTGACTGCATATTTGGACCTGGGGCAGGTTTTCTATAAACGCAGCTAAGAGACCGCAGAACAGGGCAAAATGGGATTCCCAGCTAGTTAAGTACACGCCTACACTGCACTAAACACTGGCAGCTGGCCCGGGCCAGTGGGCTTTAACCTGCAGCCCATGCTCTGAGACCTTGTGGGGGGGTCCCCTTAGCCCAACTGTAGACACAGGCAGCTTTGTCGTCCCAAAGTCCCAGCCCTGCCCTGGGTATTTTACTGTTGTGTAGACATACCCTGAGGAACCTACAATCAGTCAAGGGCAGAATCAGGAGCAGAACCCAGGAGTCCAAACTCTTGATGGCCCTCCCTACCCCCTAGAGTTGGCTCTCACATGCCTTGCAGCTTTTACTGTGCACAAACACGAGAATAGGTAAGCTAAGCAAATCCCCATAAAGCAGTTATTTAGGATTTATGCTGTGACAGACCCCACCTCCCCAGCATGCAGTAAAGACTGTTGTTGATTTAAAGAGCACTTGTTTTCTCCCAGCCCCCACAGGACCCTGATGATGTGCTCCCCGCTCCACACACCGGGATGGAAGGGGTGCTTGGACATGCACACTGCTCCAGATGCTTTATTGTTTAAAAACCTGTGGTACATTCGTGCTGAAAATAAAGCTGCTGTCCCAAGTGGCAATCACACAAGAAAGCAGAAGACGAAGCTAAGAGGCGAGTCAGAGACGGATATATGGATTTCAGCAGATCCCTTCCAGTCCCATTTCATCCTCCAGTTCAATGCCAGTTGGGAGTAAGGAACAGGAAATGGATTAGCAGCTGAATATTTTTAAAGTGATTTGAAGATAGAAGGCGAGTACATGAGCAGCGCAAGTGCTGTGTGAGACAGTCCTACATGCTGTTGCATTTCCTTTATGAAACCACCTGCTAAAAAGCACATTAGTCACCATTATTAGGTAGGGATGCTAGAGCAAAAGGGAAACAAAGCTTCAGCAGAGATTAGAATTGAGTACACCATGCACTCCACACTTAATCTGAACAAGGAGTTCATGTTTCATCTCCACTCAAGAGCAGCCCGTCTCCTGAACCAGGCCAAAGGTATTATGCAATGTACAGCTCAAGTTTCCATAAACAGGAGGCCATTTTTATGGGCTTAGACTCAAGAATGCACTCAGGAAACGCTTGTGGAGAAGGACTCATATTTTGGACAAATAAGGGAAAAGTAGGGTAAAGCATGCACCGCATGGTTTGAATTGATGACATTACTACTAAATCTCTGACTGCGTGGTTAATTCTCCACGAGTTTAATTCAGGCCTTTCCTACTGAGAGCCTAATTAGCCAGAGATGCACCAATGTTCTATTCTGCACACTTGACTGTGGTTTCCACTTACATTTCTGTTTTAAGTAAGTGCTGTTTGGTTAGGGCTATCGCGTCAGAGGGACTGGAGGAATGTACAAGGAAGCTAGGGTGGCTACACAGAGCTGATTTACTGATGCTTGCTGCAAATTAACAAAGGAATCAAATGACAGATTGTCCCAAATTACTGGGCATAACATATCTAGCTGGCCACAGCAGAAATGAGGGCCACTGCAATGGCTTTCAAATCAATGCCATCCCACTGAAAGGGAGAAGAGGAGACCCCCTCCTCCCAAACCCCAACACTTGTCAAGTCCATGTCTCCATTTGGTCTGATTATAGTGGGGTTGCAGAGGAGGGATGGAATAGGGAGAACAGGGGCACTCTGGGCACTAACTCCTCAGTCCTCATCCCAGCTCTGTCTCCCTCTCTGCTCGTGGACACGTTAACTCCTGCCGTGTAGAAATGCTCATTTCATCATATCCCAGACAGCTGTAGTGAGGATGAGAAAAATGGCTTAAAGTGCATACCGGGGCTAGGTGGTTAAACACATTTAACAACTCCGTCAACATGACTTCATAGACGCTGTGTTCGTACGAGTCGGCCTGAACGTACCACAAAAAGGAGAAATTTAACTGACAGGAAAGTGACCTCCCAGTGCCAATCACTCAGCCTGGGGTTGCAGAGCTAAGAAAGTAGATTTCTTCTGTAGTTTGCAGTCTTTCGAAGCTGTATTTTAATAATCGTTGTTTTACAGAAGTGTTTTGGGATCCATCACTCAGGCAGGAATAAATATCCCCACATGCGATAAACATGGGAATTTAACTTCTATTACACCAAGCCTTGGAGTGATGGCTCCCAAATGCTAATACTACAGCAAGCAGCTCCTTCTATTGGCAATTAACTGATCTTTGACTACTAGCAGTAAATAGGCCCAGTGGCCTGTGATGGGACGTTTGGTGGGGAGGGTTCTGAGTTATTAGAGAATTCTTTCTTGGGTGTCTGGCTAGCAAGTCTTGCCCACATGCTCAGGGTTTAGCTGATCACCGTATTTGAGGTCAGGAAGGAATTTTCCTCCAAGGCAGATTGCCAGAGGCCCTGGGGTGTGTGTGTGTGTGTCGGTGTGTTCGCCTTCCTCAGTAGCATGGAGAATGGGTCACTTGCTGGTGGATTCTCTGTACCTTGAAGTCTTTAAGAGCATGATTTGAGGCTTCAGTGACTCAGTCAGAAGTCTATTACAGGAGTGGGTGGGTGAAGTTCTGTGGCCTGCGTTGTGTAGCAGGTCAGACTAGATGCTCACATTGGTCCCTTGTGACCTTAAAGTCTATGAGTCTATCCAAGTCTTAGCAAGTAAAATAATATCTTGGCATTAGATTATTTGGGAGGTCTTCACAAGGCTCTTATTAATACAGACTAACCAAAATCTGACCTCCCTTTAAAATACAAAATTCATATTTTAGAACAGCTGCATGGAAGGGGGGAGGAGGCAGGTCAGGGAGTCAAGGAATTCATGCTGCACAGAGAACTCTAGGGAGAGACACCAGTCTTCCACAAAGGCCCTCTACCTCTACCCTGCTACTCCTGTAAGATGTGGATTTTGAAATATACAGGTTCCTTTACAGTTTGCAGATTAAACCTGTAAACTGAAAATAATCTGCTATGCACAGTCAGGTAACTGCAGCCACTTCTCCAGGAGGAGAAGACAGATTATTTCTACTATAAATGTGGGGGGGAGAGGGAGGAGGAAGAGAGAAAAATCTACTCTGGTGACAGGGGCCATATGATCACTTAACCAGAACAGGATTCTCAGTGCAAAATGCTCCACAAGTTTAAAAACTTTACTTGGCACTTTCCATTTTCCTCAAAGAATCTGGTTGCTTTTTTCTGAAAAACACTTCATATTTTGTGCCAGATTTTGGGTGTGACTGAAGAACATTGTATTTGAAGAGTGGTTTCCTTTAAATGCTATGATGCTATTGTCCTGATTTCCGTAAACACTCCCAAGTAATACCAGGCAGTGGAAGATAAAACATGAGCTACTGCAGCGGGGTTCTCTCATTTACAATATGCAAGAGAAATTAAAATCCCACTGAAACACCAGCACGAACAGGCAAATGACACACAACGAACTGTGAAAGTCACAGTAAAGCAAACGTGATCTTATGGCCCAAACATGATGTTCTAACAGGTCAGTTCCCGATGGCCCTCTATCCTTAGGAGTGGTAACCTTAAACTTTCCTCTCCCTGCAGAAGAGAGACTCTGTCCACAGACAGAAAAATGGATTTCCTATTTTAAGGACACACTGTCATAGCACTTGTGCTGTATGCATCCAGAGCATTCTGGAGGAAGCTCTGAGACTGTGCATTAGGCAGCACTGTTTAGTTGTGAGTGGACAGACAGCGCAAGGACCTGTGTCCCAAGTTTTAATCACAATTCTAAATCACTTGCTGTGTGACCTTAGGTAAGTAATTTACCTTCGTTACAGATGAGGAAACAGCAATTAAGGGATTCTCCTTACTCAGAGATAGTGGGAGGGTGAATTTTTGTCTACCACTATCAATGCTAAGCATTCTTTTGTTCTTTTGATTCAGTGCCATTGTTGAAATTCTGAAAACTGCTGCAAAAGAACTAGGTGATGTATTACGTTCAGGAGGTTGCAGTCTAGTGACTAAACTGGAAGTAAATGATTTGAGTAAACTGTGATTGCATAGGTGACACCCATCCCTCTATATCAGCACTGAACCAACGCTTCACTGGCATGATGGGCTGTGCTGCTGGATGTACAGTGTGTTCAAGGAAATGTAAAGAGCAGTTCTATGGTAAGTAATAATCTCATGAGACTTTTCTCAAGAGTAATCATAGCCAACTTGCACAATTCTATTCCACTGACCTACCTACAATTCCCCCTGCATTTTCTATGGAAGAGGGAATCTCTCTGCTGCTGTTCTCTACCTAAACTGTTAGGTAGTGTTGTCGTGCACTGTTAAACAGCTGCAATGTCCTACTTCAGAGATAGACGCCTGAATTTTGGTGGTGAAGTTTAGAATTCTGTATGGTACTTGGAGACTTGCAAAAGCCACTACAAAAAACAGAAACAAACTCTAATACTTCCCCAATTGTTTAGTGATGGGACTCTAGCTAAAATGGTAATGTTTAAATATTAAATTGTGCTTTATTTCTCACAAGTAGACTACAAATCCACTTTCTTCTCTCACAAAAAAAACTGTCACGAGGGCCTTATTAAAACCATCACTTATTTCTCCCCAGCTCTAAACGCATACTAGACTTGCTATGGCACTGAAAGCCAAGTTCAATTGCTCCAGTTGACAAGTAACGCATAATCCCTCTTCAAGACAAGTTCAAACATTCAGTACACTAACAAACTAACTAATGGAAGAGTTTTCAACCTTTAAGATCAGTCTGTTAACGGACTATTGTTAAAGACAATGAGTCTATAAATCTGTAAACATGGGAGCGGTCAGCTAATGGGCAAAATGCCAAAACACAAATAGAAAGCTGTGCTTGGAATTAAATTCAGCGATACTCCCACACCGTGAGAATGTTGATACAAAACTGGGTTGAAAGTTCTGAACAGCCCTCAAATGATGAAACTTTTGTGTCTTAAAATCATTACATCTAAAAAGATCAAGTTTTCTCCCATGACACTTTAAAAGATAATTTGTCCAACTCCTTATGACCGGGAAGGAATATATTTTTGAGCATTGCCTTTTGAGAAGAGCATAATTCAGAACATTCTGGATTATCCCTTTGCGGATGAATTTGACTAAAGAGACCCATTTGCTAGCTGCTTTTACAGATTTGTAGTTCAGCTTGATGACTCTCATATATTGCATCAATAAATTACAAGCACATCACAACTATTCAGATGCAAGAAAATCATAATTAGGTATCAGTAACCTCCGTACAGGTGGTTTCTTTACCTTTCATAACTGATTTGTATTCTAGAATTCAATATATACCCTCATGTGAAAAATGAAGTTACAGCACCTTTCATCCACGGATCCCAAAAGTGCTTCATATACTAAAACTCACAACTGTGATACGATAACCCTATGTTACAGGCAAGGAAATCAAACAAGTCAATTGACCTTTGAGCCTCAAGGTCAAAAAGCAGGTCCTGACTTCTAAGCCCTTGCTCTAACCACTTCACCCACTCCCTCCCTCTACCAGAGTACTTCTCATCTCAGTGTTTCATCAGAAGGCAGCAAAAGTTAATTCAATTGGGTCTGATCAGGGCCATGGGACTTTATTGTAATTTAAACAACAAGAGGAAGATCATTGTGTCAGAGAAATAAAATTCAAATCTTTTCTGTTTCATGGCTTTTCTCAGCTCTAGAAGTTGCTAGCCACTGTAAAAAAAACCCCAAAAACAACTGACAAATGCCTTTGAGAAACCGCAGGCTGGAAGATTGTTAGCTATAATTGTCTATTTTCTAATGATGCGTTGACCAATCTAGAGGGAAGCTTTATTTACCACCCCTCCCAGCACACTCCCTGAGACTCTAAGTGGCGTGAACAGCATCTCTTTACCTTCACTGTCCGTGAGAACCTCCATGCGGCCGCTGAACATGGCCTTGAGCATGGTGTCCTGCTTGGTCAGAGTCTGCATTGTGGTGTAGTAAAGGGCGCCACCAATGTTCAGCTTGACGTACTTGGAGCTCGGACTGGTCCCTTTGAAGGAGGTGGTACGAGTCGTAGCTGCAGGCACTGTGGAGCTCACCACGCTTTCTCCTGACATCTCTTCCTGCAAATAAGCGGGGTTGCCGATTAGACCTGCTTTAGCACTGCATACTATACAATTTACTACCCCTTTGTAACACTGTGCGTAGGTACTATTAACACACTGCTGTTCTATATCCCTAGCTGGGGAACTCACAATATCCTGCCAGGTAGCTACGGCTTATCTCGATTTTGCAGCTGGAAGAACCAAGGTTACACGTTTTGTCCAAGCTTACAACATGACAGGGGCCGAGCTGGAAACAAAGCCAGGAGTTCTGGCTCCCACTCCCCTGCCCTACACATTAGACCACCCTTCCGCTGAATGAAAATTGCTTCTCCTATGCCTTCCTCTGTAATAAAATATGGAAAATTCTAGGGGATGGCTTCAGGACTTTTTACTAGAGACCTCCATGCACTAGTTTAATGCCACGCTGACCAGTTTTCTGCAGCTAGGGCAAGCTGAGTGTAAATTTAAGCTAAAATGAAATCCAGAGTATTGTCTATTAGCATTCTCTTTGACTATCCAATGCTTAACACTTTTTTTTTAATTTTATTTTTTTAAAGCACAGCAGGTTACTTCCCCTTTCTAAACTAACTTCAAGTTTACAACGGCTCTGTACCCACTGGAAGCATTTAAAGCTAACATTTTTCCACACTAAACTGCTTCTCTCTATTCAGAGCACTGTAGTCAAAATCCGAGGCATGGAAGATTCTGGGCTTTCATGCGATGTCACTATGAAGTGTCAGCAGATCTAAATTCACTACACAGGTGTTCCATTGTGTAACTTTCTGTATTGGGTGTTATTTCAGTCTCAGCTCCTCTTTACCACTTTTAAAATATTTTAGTTTAAAGTCACAAAGAAATCCTGAATATAATTTCCTGAGGGTTAGACAAGTCAACTAAAGAATGTAAATGAAGTAAACTAGTACAAAGTTTTGTGAACTCTGTGCGGCATTTTACAACTGTAAGCTACCTACAGTGGCTCAACTGTTTGGTGGCTTTCCTTCGTAGAAGCATGAAAAAGTGTATTCATCTCTCCACCTCAAAACTCAGACTCTTTAAATTCTGCTGCTGAAGTCATTTAGTTCTGCTGTAATCTGGCATTTGAGTACATTCACCTGCATGGGGAGTTAGACGGGATGATCCATGAAACACAAACAACACTGGCTGAGATTCACAGTGTCTGCAGCCTTCAGTGAGAAAGTACTCTTTAGTGAGTGAATCTAGTGCTCCTGAAAGCGAGGGAGCGTGTGCAGTGGTGAAC